>PITA01018457.1:0-40296 GCA_004023965.1 Spilogale gracilis
CCCTTCCCCCTACCTCCCCCTCTCCCTCCTCTTCCTCCTCCTCCTCTTTTTTGGTCATTTTGATAGGCATTTAGTGATATCTCCTTGTGGTTTTTAAATTTCCCTTTTGGTTGGTGATAATTCACAATTTTTTTCAAAGGCTTATTTGCCATCTGGTTATCCTCTGCTGTAAAATGCCTTTTCATATCTAGAAATTTTCATATCTAGAAGCATACAAGTTAGTCTATTGCAATAAATCATGGGAAAGAAGATGGGAGACCATACTATAAAGGTGTTAGGGGCACAAAGAAAAAGGAATTAGTCTTAAGTGATATTTAAGGGATGTTTATTTGGAGGTAAGCATGTGGAAATGAATACATTTAGGGATGACACCCAGGTTTCTGAGTACTTCATTGTAAATTAAATGACCATTTCAACTGGTTGAGGAGAAAGCACAAGGAAATGAATAAACTAATCAATAGATGTTTTTTGAAGAAGTTTTTTTTTTTTTTTAAGATTTTATTTATTTATTTGACAGAGAAACACAGCTAGAGAGGGAACACAAGCAGCAGGAGTGAGAGAGGGAGAAGCAGGCTTCCCGCCAAGCAGGGAGCCCGATGTAGGACTCGATCCCTGGTTTCCGGGATCATGACCTGAGCCGAAGGCAGTCACTCAACCAACTGAGCCACCCAGGCGCCCCATTTTTGAGGAAGTTTGAGGTAGTTGTAAATCTATGTGAGTTTCTTTCATTATTTCATTCAAGAGAGCCAAATAGCTTTTGAGTAGATGACTAAATATATTCATTTTGTTTGGTCATTTCAGCTTGTCAATAAACTATGATAGCCTAGGAATTAGTCAGGTTTTTCTGGAAAGATGATTTGAGATGGAAAAATAGATAACTATAAATAAAGCACAAAACAAGATAACCCACATAGGAACATTTGAAAATATATTATACAATAAATTGATTTCTTATGGTCAAGGAACAGAGCTTGCTAACTATTCTCCACATCAATACAGACTCCTCTTGTTTATTACATGGATTACTACGTAATTCTATAAACCTTCCTGAAATGTACACACACACTCACACCTACACATCTAAAATGTGAATCATATTCCCACATGTGGACAATGAAGAATATTTCTTTAGAATTTTATCTGCATATATATATATATATATATATATATATATATATATATTTTTAAGATTCTATTTATCTATTTGTTAAAGAGAGGGAGAGAGTGCATGAGCAGGAGGAGGGACAGGGGAGAACTAAGCTCCTTACTGAGTAAGGAACCCAATGTAGGACTCAATCCCAGGACCCCCAGGACCACAGGATCATGGACCTGAGTGGAAGGCAGACACTTAACCAACCAGGTATCCCTAATCTGCATATTTTAAATCAGTATAAGCTTTGGATCTAATTGTTCAGGAATTAGAAACAATTTTATGCAACAACTGGGGAACTTTGTGTCTTCTGTATAAGGAAAGTAGAACACCAAAAAATTTTGTGCAGATTTGCTATATGAGAAGATTTAGTTGTGAGTTCTTGAACTATATGAAAATAAGCTGCTGGTGAAAATATTGTAGGTTGTAAACACCGAGTAAGTAATTACATAAGTGACCCTTTCCACAAAGTCTGCAACATGAAAATGGTTCAGTTGATGCTAACTTGATAAACATCAAGTAAATGGTTGTGCTCAGGAGGAGTTGGATACAGTTTAAAGGTTAACGACTGCTTACATAGTGTGCAGCCTGTATTTGCATAGGCATCAGTTCCCTTTATAAAATTGTTCCAAGTTACCAATTGTTCCAGTTTCTAGTTACCAATCTCCAATCCTTGTCCTGGGATAAAAAGGACAGGCTGTCATAAAGAATGTCCCCATCACATTGTCTGTATTGATGTTCATGACTTTCTACTTTGTTTAAACCATATTTCAAAGGGGAAAACAAACAGAATTGGTACTGCTTTTAAAAATTTGAAAGTCTTAAATCCCCAAGCATTGGCTAAAACCTGGGAGGTGAGGATGGGAAGAATTCAAAGAAGATAGTACAATGGGAAAAAAAAAAAAAAAAAGATAGGCTTTAAGAACCAGTCTGGATCCCTATAGTTGAGGATGACTTATTCATATTATTCATCACTTGTAGAATAGTGGTTACTATTTTTTGCAAAAAAAAAAAAATAAATAAAGGCATGATTGCTTAAATACGGTAAGCAAAGCAAAAATGTACAAGGCAGGAACTAGAAAAAAAGGGAAGGGAAAAATCCAGGACTATCATCCATTAATGATAACCATCATTTGTATTTGCTGTATATTTAATTTTTAAGAGTTATCATGTAACTATCATTCTCATTGCCATGTATTCTTGTGCATGTATTACAAAATAAATGTTTGGAATATTTTATATTTTATAAAATAATTCTCACAAGAGAAATATTTCAATAATTTTCATTGACAGTTGTTTTAAGTATATGTTGTTTTTAACATGTAGCTTCTCTGATCTGTGATTTTTGTGAAAACGTTAAATGCTTCAGGACTCTTGATTTTAGTGATATAGGCCCACCCCCAAGCAAAAGTTCAGCTAATGACTTTAAAATGGCTTTCCTTATTTGCATGAAGATACTGATAGGCCAGGTATTTCCCGGATACTGATCTGTCAGTCAAACCCTTTATCTTGAATATAATATCTAACTTACACAGTACAGAAAGCTGTCCATTTATCTAAGACAGTCCCAGGCAGGCAGGAATATGCTGTCTTGGACTACATTCTTTCCTTAATATATAACCCATGTCTCTTGAATTGTCAGGTAATTTGAAAGGAAAAGTATCACTGTACATCTTTCTCATTCAAATTACATTGTCCATCTTCCTTCCCCTAGCCCTTACCCTGTCTGTATCTCTGGGAACTCTCTCAGAATATAAAATTAACTAGGCAAAAAATAGGAAAGTTACCTATACCAGTTATTGAAATATGAACCTAAATTTTCAGTCCAATTCCTTTTCATAGTCTGGCATTTTATAAATGTACATAAGCAATTTAACAACCCGTTATTGTTCATCCAGGGGATTGGGATTTATAAAAAAATGCTCAGGCTTCTACTTCAGCGAGGCAGAGCATAGAGCAAAAGGAAAGCTTTTGCTGTGGTAACTAAAGAAGCAACTTCTCAGTCAGATGGGGGTGGGGGTAGGTGAGCTTGGAGCCTAGGGCTTGGATCTGTAGTGGAGTGAAAGCAAAATGTTTCAAGTGCCAGGTTGGAGTACTCTCTCTCTTCTGTTATGAAATGAGCTTTCATAAATGCACTGTGGGCCAAGCTCTAGAGGTAGAGGGGTGTGTGTGTGTGTGTGTGTGTGTGTGTGCGTGTGTTGCACACTTTTTTTTTTAAAGATTTTATTTATTTATTTATTTGACAGAGAGAGATCACAAGCAGGTAGAGAGGCAGGCAGAGAGGAGGGAGCAGGCTCCCGCCAAGCAAAGAACCTGATGCGGACCTCAGTCCCAGGACCCTGAGATCATGACCTGAGCCAAAGGCAGAGGCTTAATCCTCTGAGCCATCCAGGCGCCCTGATGCACACATTTTTTAAGTTACCTTTTTAATTGAAAAGTTTATTAGAAAATGAAAGGGCATAAATGAGAAATCCATCTTGCAACTAGTTGAGGAAGTTTTAGGTTGAAATTTTAATTTGCTCTGGGCTTTTGGAAAATCAGGAGCTTTGAGAAAGAGCATCTATGATTAAATAGGTTGGTGTGAGCATGACAACTTAATCAATGAATTAGTGTAAATAGAGACAAATTATTTTGGACATTTTCTTTGGGCCTTCTGTTATCTAAAAAACCCAGAAAAGTCACATACATGTAATATGAGTATGGGGCAACAAAAAAGGGGATCATTTGCTATTAGATGTTGGAGTTAGGTTACAGACAGTCTCTGAGTTAATTAGGAAAGCAGCAAGAGTATATACTGATTTAAAATTGTGAGAACACAAGGAAAAAGTAGAAAGTAGAGGGAACTTGTAGCTACTTCTTTGTAAATATTGTTATCATGGTCTTCGAAATCTTTTTATTGTCAAATGCAGCTTGAAGGTGACAAAGTTTTAATTTGGAATGAGAGTGGAAACCAAGCTTTCTTCTATAAAATTAGGAGTTGGGGTGCCTGGGTGGCTCACTTGGTTAAGTGTCTGACTTTGGTTTGGATTATAGTCTCAGGGTCCTGGGATGGAGCCCCGCATTGGGCTCTGCACTCACCAAGGAGTCCGCTTGTCCCTTTCCCTCTGCCTCTCCCCCTGCTTGTGCTCTTTCTGCCTTTCTCTCAAATAAATAATTTTTAAAAATGAAAAAAGTGAGTTAAAAATCTCCTTAGGAGCTATGGAGCTATTGGTGTGTGTGTGTGTGTGTGTGTGTGTGTGTGTGTGTGTGTATGCACATATATATATATACACACATATATATATATATTTAGGAATAAGACATTCAAATTATATTTGAATATTTAAAAGGATTGTTTTTTAAGAAATTATAGTAGAGATGATTTTCAAGTACAAATTATATATGATAGACTCAGTGTTTTTTATTAAATTGCTCAAGCTTAGAGAATATTTGCAAATGAGCAATTTAACATGTTTGATAAACATGGTGTAATATGTCTAATTAAAAGACATTTGTTTACTAGACCGATATTTTAAATTATTCCGTAAAGTGCAATATTATCAGGAATTGCCATAGTTTCGGCATCTTATCATGCTTTTAGAGGGAGATTCCAGATCTTGGGATTTTTTTTTTCTTAAATATCAGTATATTTTTAGCATGTGAAATTTTTTCATACAGGACTATGCCAGCTAGCAGAATGATTCGAAGTGGAGTGAGGGAGGAAGAAAGGAAGAAAGAAAAAAGTGAGTGAACCTTGGAATCTATGGAAAGAGCAACAATGAGCTCTAGTGGCAGGACATTATAATGTCAAGCAAGGTGAAACTCAGAGATGACAGACAGTCAGCCTTCCCTTTATACATTCAGTAAAGATTTCTCAGTCCTCCAAATGAAGATTAATTTGTGGAAATAAGCATTTCTCTAAATCAGAATCTCATTAACTTCAGCACAATATTAACTACCTGGGTAGGATATCTATAATTTATATATTACATATAATTTATCTATCATATTTTTTACAAAACAACACCAACAAGATCATTCTATTAACAACATATTTTATGTTGGAGATGACATAACTTATACTGCATCTGATCAAGTCATTCTGAAGTTAAACTTGGATTTTAAAGGAGTATTGATTTATGTGCTGTGTACTTGATAATATATGTGAGCCATCTCGTCCCTCTGCTCTACCATCTGGTTCCTTCACACACACAGGCACAATTTTAAAACAGGAAGAATGCTTATTTTCTCTAAATCTGACAAAACTCTATTTTACTTCTTCAATTCAGGGCAGTGGCAATGTACAAGTATAATTTTATAAACATATATCTGACATCAGCTCAGGAACATTTTAGTTTTTAATGTGTTCTCACAACTATGGGCAGAAAAGAGGTTTGAATTTTTTGTTTGTTGCTATCCATTTGTCTTGAGATTATTTTAATTCCAGGTACTTAATCAAAATAGTGACTAACATTTGTGCCCTCATGTGGAATTTTAAAAACTATCTGTTGAATATTGAGTAACTAAAACGTGCCACAAATTGTGCTAGATGTTAAGTGATATTATTCAAATGCTTTATCGCATTTTCTCCCAATGGTAAATGTCATCTCATTAACATTATGATCCCTATGTTCCTGAAGAGAACACTGAAGCTTAGGAGAGGTTAAATGAAACACAAAGCCAATACATTTTAGATTTTGGATTGGAACTCAGATACCCTGTATTCAAATTCTGAGCTCTTGTGAGGAGCACTGAGTGTTGTATGTAAGTGAAGAATCACTAAATTCTACTCCTGAAACTAATCTTACAGTACATGTTGACTAACTAGGATTTAAATATAAACTTGAAGCAAATCCTGAGCTCTGTCTACCACACCTCATTGCTACTGTCTTGGTTCCTTTTTAGGGCAGTTTATCACAATGGGCACATAAGAACAGTTACTTTTATCAAATATGCTTTATATTGTATCAAACTTTACTATTTATACGTTGTCCTCACATATTAATATACTAAATCCTCTCTGAAAATGCCTTGATGTTAAATAAGAATTTTTATCCCACTCAAAGTTTTTAAAAAGGTATCAAATAACACATGAAAAAATATCACGGCCTTAATCCTGAAATAGAACATAGCAATGCATGTTTGAGCTAAAGGAAGGTAGAGAGGGGAACCTTAACTGAGGGATGATATTTTGTTCATATTTATTTACAGCACTTCCAAATGCAAGTCTAAATTACTCAGGATTTTGATCAGATCCGAATGGGAGGAATTTTAAACATGGGCAGTTCTGCCATATGGGATAACAGCATGGGGCACATGACAACCACTTCCCACTGGACAGGAGTGTAGAGAGCTGTTTAATACCTGCTAAATACATCAATTAAAAATCCTTACTACTTGTAAAAAAATGCCATTTAAGAATCACATTATTTAGCAGCTGTTACATTACTTTCCCTGTAGAATTAGAGAACTACAAATCCCACTTCAGTCAATTCTAGAGAGATTACCTGTCATGTTTTAACTAACAGGCATATTGTATCTCAAAAACCTTCTGGGCCAAATTTGTACATTAGCCTCAAGTTAGCTTTTAAGTCAAGATGCTTATATAACTTAGAGTAATCAGGTTTTGCATAAAGTAAAACAAACACACAAAAAAGAATAATTGTCCAACCTAGAGTTCAGTTAGCCTGGTGGGGTTTAATCGCTTTAATTCTGTCACAACCCTCTGAATTGTTTTTTTAATTTGATGTACATATATATTGTGAAATGATTATCACAATAAACTTAGTCAACACATCCATTATCTCATGCATTTCTGCATAGTGAGAACATTTAAATCTACTCTCTTAGCAACTTTCAGGGGTATAATATAGCATTGTTAAAAGTATACTCACTATGCTGAATATTAGCTCCCTGGAACTCATTCATCTTAAAACTGAAAATTTGTACCCCATGGCTAACATCTTCCCATTTGTCCCATTCCCCAGAACTTGCCAACCACTATTCTACTCTCTGTGTGTAGGAGTTTGAGTCTTTTAGACTCCACAGATAAGAGAGACCATATAGTACCTGTCTTTGATTGACTTTACTTAGCATAATGCCCTCATTCATCGCTACTGTCACAAGTGGCATAATTTTCTCTGTTATGGATAAATAATATTCCTTTATAGATAGATATGTATATATGTATAATCTATATATTCCATTATATACAAACATATATTCACGTTTTCTTTATTCATCCATCGATGGACACTTAGGTTGTGTTCATGTCTTCACTATTGTGAATAATGCTTCTGTAGACATGGAAGTGCAGATATCTCCTTGGTCCTGCTTCCATTTCCTTTGGATATATATTTATCCAGAACTAAGATTGCTGCATTACATAAAAATCAATTACTATGATACCCCATACTAACAGAGTGAAAGATAAAAAAGATATGATGATCTCATTTAATTCATGAAAAAAATCTGAAAATTACACCTTCTTTTTTTTTTTTTTTGAGGTTTTATTTAATTATTTGACAGAGAGAAACACAGCTAGAGAGGGAACACAAACAGAGGGAGTGGGAGAGGGAGAAGCAGGCTTCCCGCTGAGGAGGGAGCCCGATGTGGAGCTTGATCCTGGGACTCTGGGATCTTAACCTGAGCCAAAGGCAGACACTTAACATACTGAGCTACCCAGGCGCCTCCACATTCTTTAGGGTAAAAACTCTCAAAAACCTGAGTACAGAAGGAATGTACCTCAACATAATAAAGGCACATATGACATGCCTACAAATAACATCACATTCAGCAGTGGAAGTTGAAATCTTTCCTCTGAGATCTGGAGGAAAACAAAGGTGCTCATTTTCAACATTTCTGTTTAACATAGTCCTAGAAGTCCTAGCCAGAGCAATTAGGCAAGAAAATAAATAAAAGGCATTCAGACTGAAAAGGAAGAAGTCAAACTGTCTCTGTTTGCAAATGACATTATATGTAGAGAACCCTGAAGTCTGTAACAACAATAACAAAAAAGTAAAAAATAAATAAATTCAGTAATGTTATAAGATATAAAAACAACATACAAAAAATCATTTGCCTTTACATTGAGAATAAATTATCTGACAAAGAAAACAATTTCATTCAGCAGCAAGAAAACAATACTTAGAAATAAATTTTAATTTATTAAGGAGAACTTAAATGTATAAGGAGAACTTAAATGACTTTGATGGAAGAAATTGAAGGCAAACAAATGGAAAGAAAAATGTCCTGTGATCATGGCTCACAAAAATTAATATTTTTAAAGTGTCCATACTACCCAAAGCAGTCTGCAGATTCACTGCCATCCTTATCAACATTCCAATGGCATTTTTCACAAAAATAGATAAAAGAGTCCTAAAGTTTTTATGGAACCACAGAAGGCACCAGTCAAAGCAATCTTGAGAAAGAAGAACCCTCTGAATTCTTACTTAAAAGCTTTCATTTAAAAGTAAGTGTGTCACTGAATTGACAGAATACTCAGTGACATTTTAAGCATAGCAAAGAAAGCTTCTTTTTATGGAATCGATTCCCAATCACCAGTTTTTTTGATCACCAACAAATGCTTTTGACCAACCACCTGGGACAAACACTGTGATGAGGGAAAAAGGTAGCTCAATGCTGTTTTCCCTCTACCTTATCCATAGCTCATGGAGAAAGACTAAAGCCAGTTGAGAGAATGGCCAAGCTGAAGTATTAACTTGTCTATATGGCAAAGTTTTATTTTTTTCTTAAATATTCCGAATAAACTTAGGTTAATTATATATACCTTCAGTATTGTGTAAATGCATGATTTGTTTAGAAGTAATTTGCCTTATTTGTGTGGTTTTAATCTAAAAATACTCTAGCTATCATTGTGATTTAATATTTCTTAACATGGATTTCTTTTAAGCTCTGAAGGATCACTTGTCAATATAATTAAATTTCAGAACCAAAAAAAGAGAATACTTTGGTTATGACTGGGCCACAAATGAATGGTATTGCTTTATGCAAATCTCTCACTCTTTCATTCTATCACATACTGTCTTTCTTTTATTAGGATACTGGGAAGTATCTGTTACTCAGAACACTATTTTATAGCTGATAATTTTGATCTGCAAGATTTAAATGTTTTTACATTTTAGATTTTCCAAAGTTAATTAATATTACGGATGACCAATTATGACTTCTAAGTCATGTAACTTTATGAGCTGCCCCATTGGATTCTACGGAGATATTTTGTCATTTTAAAAATCTCTATCTGTTGACAGCAACAGGTTATAAGCATGTAAGCCTGTCAAAAATTTTTTCCCCCTAAAATTCTACCCACCAGAATGCTATGCTTATCATGAGTATCTCTCAAAAATGCCTTTGCCTGTCAGATGCAGAAATATACTGGCATTTCAAGGATCCAAAATGTATATAGTGAAAATGAGTATTTTTATAATGCATTGAAAATGTATTACTGATCATATTTTAAATTAAAAATAGATTCCTATTGTGTTGCAACAGAATTGTTAAAATTGCTTAAAATGCACAGCAGTTAATCATCACAAGGGATAATACACACGGCTCTATTTAGACAGCAATGCAGGTGAAGTGATTAGATATTCAACAAGTTTTCCTTCACTGGCACTTACCCTATCATAAATCAATTTATTCTCACAAAATAAAGTCAGTGTTCACAAGCCACAGTTGCTGTGTGCTGACCACAACAGTGGTCTCTCCCTGTTTCAATCAGAAATGTGGTACATCTGATCACTCTGGTACCCTGATTGATTGGAAGGCCAGGATGTATCTCTTCAGCTCTTTCCACTGCAGGAATGAACTGCTGTTTCTTTCTTTTGGAACTCTAAGAAGTTCTTCAAGTAGGTATATGCACAGGCCAGTTCATTTTAGATACAGTTCTGGAATTTTTATTAAATATTGAGTGTTTTATTCTGAAATATCTACTGTGAGAGGTCATTGCAGTTGATCACACAGTACAGTCATGACAGCTCATGGACCCATAATCTCTAATGTCAAATGACCTAGGCATCACCTTATCACTCCAGCTAAAAACAGGATCTTGAAATAGATGTGATATAAATTCTGACTGCAGTCAGACTATGTTTCCCATGTCTTAAAATTTTTCTTTAAGTATGA
Source organism: Spilogale gracilis (assembly GCA_004023965.1). Taxonomy (NCBI): domain Eukaryota; kingdom Metazoa; phylum Chordata; class Mammalia; order Carnivora; family Mephitidae; genus Spilogale; species Spilogale gracilis. Next base: position 10,274 of record PITA01018457.1, read on the forward strand.
ATGGAAATAACTAAGGCAAGTCCTCAGACACTGTAGACTATTAATAATTCAGTAGTACTGGGGAGCCTGGGTGGCTCAGAGAGTTAAGCCTCTGCCTTCAGCTCAGGTCATGATCTCAGGGACCTGGGATCGAGTTCCACATCGTGCTTCCTCCTCGTTCTCTTCCTGCCTCTGCCTATTGTGATCTTTCTTTCTGTCAAATAAATAAATAAAATCTTTAAAAAAATAATTCAGTAGTACTGATGGTGCAAGTAATGACATATGAAGCTATAAAAATCTGGCAATATTCGTTGATACCATCTAACAGGTTGCTCCAGGCCATATTTAGTGGTTTTTACCACCTTTTTGCCAGACCACTTGCTTAAGGGCATAGAGATTTAATGGTAAGAGTTTTAATATTTTTTTCTCTTTTGATCTCACATGAGATCAGTGAAGATTCATTCTCAGGAAGAATAGAGACTATTAATCCATTTAACCATAATCACAAATGCAGATCTGTAATGAGAGAAGTTGTGTTTTAGATTAAACCGGGAGAGCATTTTTTTTTTTTTAAAGATTTATTTATTTGAGAGAGAGAACACAAGCAGGGAGAGTAGCAGAGGGAAGGGGAGAAGCACACTCCTCACCAAGCAGGGAGCTGGATGAGGGGCTCCATCCAGGATCTTGGGATCATGACCTGAGCCTAAAGTAGAAGCCTAACTGACTGAGCCACCCAGGCGCCCCTGGGAGCGCATTTTTTTAGAGGGTTATTTCCTAAGATCAAAAAGGTCTTTTTTTGGAAAGTGTTCAACAGACTTGAGGAATTTCAGTGACACATAGCGTTTCTTTTTGTCAGATTACCGAGAGTATCCCTACTTACTTTCAAGGTCACTGGCATTTTCACATCTTAATTTAAGATGTAGAGACAGAGCTTCTTCAAAGAGCTGAAGTGAAGAACTCCCAGACTCGGGCATTGCATGAATTATGGTAACGTGAGATTATCCCATGAAGGAGAAATGTGTTTTTACTAAAACCCATAAACTCTACAGCTGTTGTTGGCTTTTTTTATATATTAAAATGGTAAAATTGTTTTGCTTTGTTAACAAGCACCTGTATGTCCATCAGCAGCTTCACTGACCTGATAGGCCTGAAGGGGTGGGTCACAGAAGACTTCTTCTACAACTCCCAGGAAGATTACACTTTAAACTCCATTTAAAAGGGAATGCAGCTTCCTCAGCTAGATTTTTTTTTTTTTTTAAGATTTTATTTATTTAACAAAGAGAAACACAGCCAGAGAGGGAACACAAGCAGGGGGAGTGAGAGAGGGAGAAGCAGGCTTCCCGCCTAGCAGGAAGCCCGATGTGGGGCTCGATCCCGGGTCTCCGGGATCATGACCTGAGCCGAAGGCAGTCTCTTAACCAACTGAGCCACCCAGGCGCCCCCCTCAGCTAGATTCTTGATCAGCTACTCAACTACTTGATTGGAATAATCTGAAACTTTGCCCAGTTTGTGTAGACAGATGTGCTGTGCTAATGAACAAATGTACATAAATGGAAGCCCTAGGTTTTCGTGGTGAGATCCATAGTGTAACTTGTAAATAGGAAGAGGTATAGCCTAACTAGACTGTTGATGTGTGTGAGATTTAAATCTGAATATCTGCTGTCCCCTGCGTAAATATTCCTCTGTCTTTGCCTCCAATCGCTCTTCTGCTCTTTCTTTATGATTCAGCTGTGTAGGATTTCTGCAGTTTTGTCATTGTCTGTTTTAAAAAGCAAATTGTTGGGGTGGTTCAGTCAGTAGAGCATCCAACTCTCAGCTTCTGCTCAGGTCGTGATCTTATGTGTTGTGGCATTAAACCTCACTTCGGGCTCCACGACCAGCAGAAAGTCTGCTTGAAGATTCTCTCCCTTTGCCCCTCCCCCAATTCACACATGTGCTCGCTCTTTTTCTCTAAAATAATAAGTCTAAATAAGTAAATAAGTAAATAACAAATTGTTCCTTTTTTATAACTGTCTTTACTTAGCTTAAATGCCACCTGCTTTTTTTAATCTTTTACTGACTGTGACAGTGACATTCCGTCAGCCCTATTAGTCTCCATTACAACCCTCACCTTATGTTTATTATGTTATATATATATATATATATATATGTGTGTGTGTGTGTGTGTTATATATATATATGTGTGTGTGTGTGTGTTATTAAATATATATTATTATATTCACATATTCACATTTGTTTTCTCAATTATTGCCTGTCTCCATCTTGATGCTCTACCTGCAAATATAAGCACCTGAGACCACAGATATCACTATGTAACTATATATTGAAGATTCTGGAACAGGGCCTGGATTTTAGTATTCATTCAGAAGATTTTGCTTAATGAATCATGTTATGGATGGAAGAAGAATTTCAATAGTCCAAATTCATAATTTTTAAAATTTTCTTATCTTAGGTAAAAAAGGATCTGAGTGACCTTTCACTTTATAGGTCCTATAAACTCATCAGTGCTTGCTGCCTAAATACAGAATGAACATTGCTTAGCCTGTTAATCCAAGAAGGAAATTGACTAGTGTTCAAATTTGTGACAGACCTCAATGTAACCATGCAATGAGTCTGCTCAAATACTACATTATTGGTCATAAAACTTGCTTGCCATTGGATGGATATAATTATACTATTTTATTATTTTTTTAATCAATGCCTCATCTATACTGACAGCAGATTTTGTTTTGGGAAGTAGTGAAGGGACACTAGATGAACAGGCCTTCATCAAACATTGTGATGATGTTTCGGTCATCTGGCTGACTGAAGAAGCAATCTAAGCCATCTTTAATGTAAGCATAGTATAAGGATACAGCTATACGTTACAGGTTTGTCTTGATTGTTACAATCAACTTCATTCATAATTCCCGACTCAGAAGAAGTTTTGTCCATGTGAATCATTTACAATAGAGGAGGTTCCATTGCTTGAGGATAATGCATTTGGGGTTTGGAGTCAGGATCTGGGCTTAGTTTTGTCATTTGCTAGTGGCATTGGAACATTTAAATTCCTTGAGACTTGGGGCACCTGGGTGGCTCAGTCATTAGTGTCTGCCTTTGGCTCAGGTCATGATCCCAGTGTCCTGGGATGGAGCCCCACGTCAGGCTCCTGGTTCAGAGGGGAGCCTGCTTTTCCCTCTCCAGCTCCCTCCTACTTCCCCCACTCCAGCTACCACCCCCATTTCTGTTTCGTCTCTCACTGTCTCTCTCTGTCCAATAAAGCAATACAATCTAAAAAAACAAATCAGAAATAAGTAAATAAATTCCCCAAGACACACTTTCTCATCTGTGCATTGAGTGTATTATGGTTCTGCCCAGAGGTCACTGGGAAGATTACCAAAGATCGTGCATTTATGGTTTTTGGTGTATCGGTTGGCATATAAGAAGTGCTCATGGGCAGTAGCACCTTTTTGTCATCATAATCTTCATTGTGTGTAAGAGAAATATGGCAGAGAGGCACCTAAAATACGATTTGGTTGAAATGTTTCATGAATGGTAACAATACTGACAGTGCATTTTCAATATCCTTCCTTGTGCTATCAAGACACTTGACAGTGATTTTTACAACTACCTTAATTGACAAAGTCTTTGGAAACAAATGCAATGGCACTGCTTTATTAGGCTATAGAAATATAATTGTAGATTGGGCAGTAGCATATCCATGTAGCATTTTGACTCATATAGACAGTAAACTGGCCTTTCCTTTGCTTAGTTTATTAATTTTAGACCAGGTGAGTCTTCAGGGCTTTCTTCTCTATACAAGGAGCATAAGCATTAAACGATGGGCTACACTGTTGACTCCATTAAGACTGAGAACAACATGATCTAGTTTCAGGAACTACTTTTAAACTCTGGCTGCAAACACTTTGTCATTTTTATACTGATCATCTTAGCAGAAAAATAACATATAGCTCTCTAGGCAGAAATCCTCTTACAAAGTGCATAGACCTTGTGTACCTAGTGACAACACAGATGATAAATATGAAACATACCCAGGAGAAAAATTCCCCAGCTTTCCTGCACCCATGGATCCATTATGCTGGCATATAAAAAAGGCCATGTGCTCTAGAAAATGAAATCTAAATGATCCGTTCTTCATCTTACTCTTCATCTTTCATAGGTCATATGAACATTTTTCTACCAAGAAAATGGGGAGTGCTGAATATACATTGAAAAATTCCATTTGACCAGCATTTATTAAACATACACTATATGAAAAGAACTATGTTTGGCGTGAAGAGCTACAGACATAAAGAGTACGTGGCCTTCAAAGCCATGTTCAAAAAATATTGGAGTACACATCATATGAAATGTTGCATTTTTAGTTAATCAGAAGATATAAACCTCAGACTTCATTTTGGGCCAAAATTCTTGAAATTTGAAGACCAATAAATTTGTCAATATGCAGCTTCTTTACTGTAAAAAGTGATATACACATACTCTTTCCTAAGTAAATATTTTCAGTCTTGTAACTTAAGTGTCCCTAAGTATTTGAGCAATGTTATTGAAGGATACATAGGAAAAACTATTTAGAAATAATAGTAGTAATGTTTTGCTTTTTCATTGGTGTGTTTGCAACAATACAATTCAAAATTATCCTGCTAAAATAACATTTTTTATTGAGAAAACATATTTTTAAATATTTTGGCTGGTTTAAATAGAAGACAGCCATAAATGATTGGCAATGTATACAGCTGGAAAAATTCAAGTTTTTTATTCTTATAGTATGTACTATTCTGTTATACTAAAAACGTAGTGTGGAGTGCATTTTACATATAGTTTGAGTTTTCAAAGATTTTATTTATTTATTTGAGATATAGTTTGATATTTTATTGAGAATTAGTGTTTTTGCCTGTTAGTTACATCATATTTTCTTCAAATCTGTTATCAATTTGTGATCCCTTAAAATTTTAAGACTGTAATTTCTGAATCCAAAAGATTTCTATGAAAGATTTGGCAAAACTGGAAGCATTTTAGGAAGAATCAAGGCCATGGCAAACTTGATTTTACAAGACGAAATTTAAGAGGAAATGTATAGGAAAGGAAACTGAGTTTTTTTTGGAAGATATAAATCTTAGTTTTGTCATTAATCTTTTTGGTGACCTTGGGCAAACTATTTAATCTTTGACATACTAAATTCTCTTATTTTAATTTGAACGTTTTCCAGGAACATTTTACAAACTGTCTATAGGAATTCTGAAAAAATTGCAGTTTTCAAAAGGAAATATGCTAGGGAAGATACTATCTGCTTAGCTCTTGCTATAAGAAAACAATTCATTGAAAGTCTCCCGCAAAACCTCAAAGGTTCCCACAATCTTTCAGAGGTTTCTCTGTCATTAAATGCTTTTCGTAATATGCCAAAACACTCTTTGCCATCTCTTCTAAACTGATACTTTTATTCATGGTGCAAAAACAATCATGGAGGGGCACCTGGGTTGCTCAGTCATTAAGCATGCTGTCTTCAGCTCCGGTCATGATCCTGGAGTCCCCAGATCAAGCCCCGCATCAGGCTCCCTCTCTCACTCCCCTGCTTGTGTTCCCTTTCTAGCTGTGTTTTTCTCTGTCAAGTAAATAAATAAAATCTTTAAAAAAAGAATCATGGGTAAAACTGCTAGTACATTAGCATGAATTAATGTAGTGAAATCAAACCTAACTAGTTATCACTGTATCTTCACTAGCATATAATAATATGTTTTTAGACAAGGCAGCTTTTATTTAAGAATGCTTTGATGAATCAGCAAAAAAAACCCTTCATTTTTAGAAATCTCAACTTTTGAATACAAGTCTCTTAATATTTTATATGAAGAAATATTAAGTGAACAGAAGGCATTTCTGCTCAATTCCCAATTTCAAATAACTTTATTGAGTAAAAAGTATCATTAAACATTATATCAAAAACCAATGATGTGCTGTTTGTTAACTAAGTGAACATCATCATCATCATAATAATAATAATAAGTATTTGTGTGATTAACTGGAAAGCTGAATTAGCTATTTTTTTTTTTTTTCACAAAAAGTCATCTTGCTTTTAGAAACACTGTTATTTAGGCATAGTTATTTGGAAGATGATTCTCAAAAATCAGCCAAGGAAAAGAGACAATGTTTTTGTCAGTGATAATACTTGGACTTTCAAGAGAGTATTAGAATTTTGGTAAAATAGTATCCTCCCATGTGAGTTTGACAACTTCCCAGCACTAAAGATTTTTCTCATGAGATCTGTGGAGTATCAACAAATGTCTTTTTAAAAATGTACTACATAGTAAAATGTGTCAATATTAATAGGTATGCATAACTCAGTGAAACAGTATTTTATAGAAAGTTGCACAATATCTTGAAATAATATATGATACTTTGAAGTTATGTATAGGTAAAAGAGGCATTAAAAGGGAAAGATAGAATATTGGATTAATGCAGAAGCATACAAAAAGATTTTCAATGTGATTTAAGTTTCTACATTGCAGTTCATGTTTACAGAATACTATCTGTTTAGATGAGTTTCAAATAATAATATCCATAATTATCTCAGAAGGCTTTTAGATTTTCTTCCCATTTCCAAAAACATATTTTCATTAGGCCAGATTTACTCTTTATATTTTAACTGAAATGTATTACAGCAGATTCAATGCAGAAGCAAATATGAAAACCTAGTTGCCTTCTAATAAGCTGAGTATTTTTAAAAATTGCAAAAATGATGCCACTCTTTTCAGTAATTGTTATATCAGACAAGAGAATTATTAATTATTTTTCTTAATATGTTATAAATGTATTAATGTGTAAATGAACTAAAACATTTTTGATATTTATCAGGTTTAGGGGCACCTCGGTGGCTCAGTTGGTTAAGCGACTCCCTTTGCCTCAGGTCATGATCCCGGAGACCCAGGATTGAGTCCCATATCAGGCTCCCTGCTCGGCGGGAAGCCTGCTTCCCCCTCTCTCAGTCCTCCTGGTTGTGTTCCCTCTCTGGCTGTGTTTCCCTCTGTCAAATAAATAAAATATTAAAAAAAAAAGATTTATCAGGTTTAGTTTTGAATTCACTAAATATTAATAGATACAACAAGCAAACAAGGAAAAGTTGTTTGGGATACTTCATGATTTTTAAGGGTATAAAAAGTTCCTGAAACCAAAATGTGTAAGATATACTACTTCAAAGGAACACAATTTTTCCTCTTAGCAAGCTTGTTTTCTCTCTCATGTCACCACCGTGTGATTCGAGTATTAACAGTAACCTCTACAGCAAGGAGACCGAATAGCCTATATCAAGGAAAAGAGAATTGGACAAGGAAAGGCCACAAGCTTGTTTACTGCTGTCTGCATAGGAAAGTACAGTGGAAAGATTCCCAGATTTGGGGCATTAGGTTGTATTTTATAGGAGTAAGGACATAACATTAATATGTAATCAATGTGATCAAGAGTAGATCCTATAACCACAGAAAAGAATCTGATATTTTAATCAAGGCATGTTTGAATGTGAAAAGTTTGTAGCTTAACCTGTGTTATTAATACACCCTCAAGAAAGAAGAAGAAATGCCTTAAAAAGAGAAGTGGACATCTTGGGTCTATGAGTTGCCATGGTGGTTTTGGGCATCTATTGCTAGCTAAGGTATAGATACTTCATCTTAGGTACTGCTGTAATTTGCATAATTTGCATATAGTGTGTAACTAATCCTTCTTCCAACACATTGGGCTAAGACCTATAATTTCCCCTATTTTACAAAGAGTAAATTAAAGCACAAATATCCAGGTTAAATAGCTTTCCCGAGTATGTATATATTTCCCAAGTGTGTGTGTGTGTGTGTGTGTGTGTGTGTGTAATGGAGTCAGAATTTATTTTTCATCCTTTTGACTCCAGATCATATTCTTATTTACCACATCGTGCACACAGAAGAAATATATACAGTCTGTCTCTAGGAAATTGCATAGTGATTCAGTTTAAATTTGCCTTCAAAATAAATTCTAATGCTTAGACTCAATAGCCACTTGATAATTAATCACTTGATTTAAAAGAAATTGCTCACCATAATTTAGTTCATGAAACAATGATATGACTGTAGTAGAGATGACCTGGTCTTCAGTGCCCTGTCTGAGGGCTGTTTTAGGGAGATCTCGTCAAGTGGCAGGATGACTTTCCTCGCCCACACCACTCCCTTGTCACCAACACATCTGCTCTGCCACCCAGGAGCTGTGTTGCCTAGCAAAAAATTTAAAACTTCACTTTTATATAGCTCTTTGGCATTTTGACAGAAAACTTATGAGCAATGCACTGGCATCTCATAAGAAAAATGAAATAAGATTTATATCTCATATGAAGGAACAAGAACATGCAGGAGTAGCCCCAAACTGAGAATGGGCTTCTCCTCTTCCAATTATTAAAAACCATGCTTTCTTCTAATCTGGGTTGCCACTCTTAGGCCCATTGAACCTGTTTCCTTGAATACCTCACACAGCATTGGACAGGTTTATGCCAAATTAATTCATCTCAAGCCCCGTTATTGATGTACTAAGCTAATAAAAATAAATTCCTTTTTGAAAATACACAGTAGATACTGGTACCAAGTCCAGAGATGCATGGACTTTACTTATTTATTTTAAGAGTTTATTTATTAGAGAGACAGAGAAAAAGAGAACATGAGTGCAGACAGAGGCAGGAGAGGGAGAAGCAGACTTCCCTCCCCTCTCCCCCGAGCAGGGAGCCCTACTCAAGGTGGGGTTTGATCCCTGGACCCTGAGATCATGAGCTGAGCCCAAGGCAGATGCATCACCAACCAAGCCAACCCAGACTGCCCGAGAAGCTTGGGTTTTGAAGACTTTCCAAAAGTACATTCTCTGTGAATTATTCTGAAGGGAATTAAGAAGTAAAATGTGTGGGGCACCTGGGTGGCTCAGTTGGTTAAGTGACTGCCTTTGGCTAAGGTCATGATCCCGGAGACCCAGGATTGAGTCCCACATCGGGCTTCCTGCTCCACAGGAAGCCTGCTTCTCCCTCTCTCACTCCCTCTGCTTGTGTTCCCTCTCTCGCTGTGTTTCTCTATCAAATAAATAAATAAATAAATAAATAAATAAATAAATAAATAAAATCTTTAAAAAAAAAGGAAGTGAAATGTGTGATTTCTATCTGGATTTCTTCCTATATCTAAATGATTTCCCCTAAGGATGATGAACTGTTTCATATATGTCTATGCAGAGACTCTCATGTGCTTTCTAAATTCTCATTATTCCAAAACTCATTCTCAAAATAGTCCATGACAGTGTTATGAATATCTTTGGTATGCTTCCTTTCTTGCAAAAATCATTGTCATGTCCTTTTCACCTTATAAAAATGAGATCTTATTACAGCATTTCTTACCAGAATAGAATTTCATTGAGTGGTCTGTGAGGAACATACAGGCTTGAAGACATAAAAACTATCTTAAATTCGATTCTGCTGTATCATGCTGACCAAATTATATAATTTTATAACATTTTAAAAAATATAAATAATAAAAAGGAACAAATTAATCATAAGGTATTCAGTGCAGTGTCTGGAAAATGGCAAGGTTTAATACCATAATAATAATCTTATTAATAAAGAATGTACTTATTCATCCATTAGCATTTTTATGCATATGAAATGTGTAAACTCTGGATGTCAAAATAAATTCAAGGATCTTACTTTTGGAAGATGGCTCTGAGCTCTAAGATGGAGGTAGAAAGCTGAAATGGAATGGGAAAATTAGTTTTCCTGATTTTTTTTTTATTGTGGTACTTTTGGAAAATGTTTACATACTCTAAACTAATAGAAGTTACCTTGATAATGTTAATGTTTCAGGCTTTTTCTCATGTAATACTCCTATAAATAGGCAGTTACTTTGGGGAAACTGAAAACATCAGCTATTAACTTATTCATCAATTAAGAGCAATTAATTAGAAAAAAACTAAATTGGATATTATTGTGGAGTATACAGAAAGAGGAGAAAATACTGGTGGGCTTAGCTTTGAAGAGTAAAGCATGTTATTAATATCAAATACATTAAAGATCTCAAATTTTGGACAAGAAAATTCCCCTTCTATATTTTCACATAATATAGATTAGAAAAACATAAAACATAAAATGAGGGTAATTACACTCAAGGAATATATATTTATATATATGATCTGACTGTAACATACGCATACACCTCCTAAAAGAAATTATCTTTGGAAAAGAATATAATTATCAGTGGAGACAAGAGAATTTCTACAAAGATCAAATTTGCCTATTGTATTTCTTAGTGTGTATAACATATAAAAATACATTCTTGATTTTGAGGATGATAGATTAGGAGTAGTAAATTATGTTATCACTAACATTTATACACATAAAGTATGTAATGCTGTGTAGAGAAGAATTTTAATTAACACTTCATGAACTTAATGGAAATTATAATTTATGTTTGTATCAATATTCACTGAAAAGATTGCCATTAGTTTTGATTTGTTTTTTTTTCCATGCCTTTACCTGAGGGTTGTCTGCTATCACTTTAATCAGACTAATTTATTGTCTCTCTTTTCTCTATATATCATTTAAGTATTCTGGAGTAGTGTGAGATGTGCGCAGTAGTAATATAGGCTCAATTAACTCTTTTTTTTGAATATCCTCATGCTTTTTACAGGTTTCTATCACTTCTTCTCTGAATATTTAGGTTTATACTAGCAGGAAGATTTTATTTCCTCAAAGATAATGAGATCTAGGAATTCCTCAATGATTTTCCTTAGAAAACCTAAGGCATCAACCACAATTTATAGTTTTCCTGTATTCCACCCAGGTCCTGGCCCAGAGTTTGTTTATTCAGATGTTGTGTGCTCTGTGGGGTGCTCTGGCAGGCTTTATGCTAAGTGCTGAATAAACAGAGATAAAGGACAAAAATCCCTGCCCTTAGAAATTCATAATCCAATGGGTTGTAAAAAATCAACATGCAATTAAAATGATGTGTGATCAATGCTGTAATAAAGATACAATTCAGTGATTTGAAGGCCATTCCATATATATATTTTGTTGTTGTTGTTGTTCTTGTTGTGTTGTTTTGTTTTGTTTTGTTTCTCATTCTTTTCCTTCCAAATGGCAAAAACAGGCTTTCCTGTTTAGGAAAGTGGGGAAAATACTGAAAAGGAATTCTGTCTCAAAGTTTCTGACAAATTTTCTGATGAAAAATACAAAATTTGGGGGTGCCTGGGTGCCTCAGTCAGTTAAGTTTCTGCCTTCGGCTCAGGTCATGATCTTGGAGTTCTGGAATCGAGTCCCACATTGGACTCCCTGCTTGCTGGGAAGTTGGCTTCCACCTCTGCTCTTCCTTCCCGCTGTTTGTGCTCTCTTTTCTCTCTCACACACTCTGCCTTATGTTCTCTCCCTATAAATAAATAAATAAATAAATAAATAAATAAATAAATAAATAAATAAATAAACAAATACATACATAAATAATAATATATAAAAGAAAAATAAGTTTTAAAATTCTTTTTCTTCCAATTTTTTTTTTTTTTTTTTTTTTTTGGTCCTAGTGTGGAATCACTGAAGAAGAGCTTTGTCAGAGTTTCTGACAAAAATAGAGAAATCTGGCCCATGAAAGAGATATGGAGCTATGAGTTGGGATAATAGCAAATTTGAAACTGGAAGGACAATATTATTAAGTTTAATAATCAACGATGACTTATTCAGGACTGGGATTTCCAGGGAATATCCAAAGAACTGCTGAGGCTGAATGATAAGTAACTTAAGAGGAAAACCCAGTAGCCCTCAGGCTCAGTAAGATTTAAATTTGAGACAGCCCAGTTCCCTGGTTTTGTCCAGTGTACTTTTGCTGAAACTTTACTGTGCCATCCATGTACCTGTGGCACTCCGTAACGTCCTCGGAGGGGGGTGGTGATGAGGAGAAAGGGAGTCATCAAAACGAATAATAAATATTTCCTGACTTCTAGGATGGAATCAAGATAAATGAACTGATAAGGACCATATTAGTCATAGGACTACTGTAAAAATCCAGTATACTATATAATGTGCAAGCTATAGAAATTCCAAGAGAAACTATATTTCATCTGAATGGTTAAAGAAGTCTTGAGAGATAAAACGTTTTTGGAGACATAGCTTGTGGGATAGTCAGGTTTTAGTAGTCTGAAATACATGTACAACATAATTATCCATGCAAATATGGTAGAATTAACATCACAATAGAAAAGAGCATTTTAGACTTGGGAGTTTTGGAAGTTTCTGTCCAACCTCTTTGATTGTGAGGGATGAGGAAACCGGGATCCAAACAAAGTGACTCACCTAAGGAAACCCTATTAGTTAATAAATAGGAGTCAAAGTACCATTACTCATATTCCCAACTTCCAGTCTTGAGTCTTTTCACTTATTTTCCTCCTTTACTTTGCCGATGAATTCACAAATATGCAATTTTTCATGAACAGCCATTCAATATTATGTACCTCTGAGGTCTTTACATAGGTTATGGAAACTCATAACTTACAACTTATAAAATAAAATATTCATAAAATATTAAGACTGCAGACTTAGTGCTTAAAAATATACTGTACTCTAGAGTCATATAACACAGCCCTAACGATTTTGAACTACACTATACGGTGACCACTATTAGCTCCAATTTATGAAAAGGATTTGATTCTTCCCAAGGCAATGAGAGTAAATCCCCACACAATTTCTTTGTCTATCTTGTTCCAAGCAATTTGAAGTTGTGGATTAGTAAATGAAATATAGCATTCTTTTGTGGCACTGTGCAGTATAAGATGAAATAAATGGAAACAAATAGACTTAATTTGCCATAGAACATGTATCATTAAGTGGCTGGGAGTTTTGTATTTTACTACTGAAAAGATAAGTAGTGAAAATAAGCACTTAGGACAAATAATTTCAGCATTGAATGTATTTTTGTCTTTTGAGCCGTCTTAGGCATAATAATTTTTAGTTGATTTACTTGTGTTTCCAGAGAGATTGCCAATACAGTTTACAGGTGTTGATTATGATGATGTAGGTAAACACTAAAAAGTAAGTGGATAACTTTTAATACATTGTTTCAGTGTATGAATATCTTGGTTAGACAGACATATTTTAATCTCCAGATGACAGTCGTGGTCCCTGTGGGCCCCTGGGTTTATCTAGATTTATCTAAATTACTTAACTGCATATAAAGCACATTCAGTTACAATTCAAAATTAAAGACTATTTTTATTTTATTTTATTTTTTGTTAAGATTTTATTTATTTATTTGACAGAGAGAAACACAGCTAGAGAGGGAACACAAGCAAGGGGAGTGAGGGAGGGAGAAGCAGGCTACCCCAGAGCAGGGAGCCCGATGTGGGGCCCGATCCCGGTACTCCGGGGATTGTGCCCTGAGCTGAAGGCAGTCGCTTAACCAACTGAGTGACCCAGGTGCCCCAAAAGGCTATTTTTAAATATGAAGGTGCAGTGACTTAAGTTATTTAAAAAATTATATATGAATTTGCCAGAACATGAACAGGATGCTGTGGGACATACTAGTGTACAATGTAATTACCAGTGACTCATGGGAAAAGGAAGGTTGATTTATTATATCAGTGATTTTTAAAAAAATTTTTGGCCTGGAAAAGGTACAGAATAATAATGAATTATTCAAATAATCTTATCGGGTGTTTATGTAGAAGTGCTGAACTTTGAGGAAATTTTGCCAGTAGCAACTACTCTCCTACTTACTACTTTTAAATATGTTTATGTTTCTTCAAACTAATACTGTCTTTCACATGGAATTGTTGGTGGTATCTTATATTTTGTTACTTTGTATTCAGTTTACTTGGATTTTGCATTTCTAAAAGAGTCAGGATAATTAGTTTACAAGTAGTTTTAAATTTGCTACATTAAAGTAACATTATAATGAAAATGAGTTCATTGAAAATGTCCCTGAGAACATTTTATTAGGTTTACAATCTTCATATTTTGAGAAACAATTATACGTTTATCTTAAATATTTTAAATATACATTAATGTTATTGTTAATTGTGATAAATTTTCAGATTCTAATAGAAAATATTTACTGATATGAATAATGTTTTGATTAGATATGTTTATCATGACAGTTTCTTTTATTATTTATAAAATATTTTGGGGCAAATAAAGTTAAATTGTACAAATTCATTTTTAAACCTCTAGCAAGGTGGATTTTATAAATTATAGTCAATTATTTCTGTTGAATTATTGCTATAGTTGATTATACCAGTTGGCTTTTTAACTACCCTATAATAAGCCTTATTTGATGATAGTAAACTATCTGTTTAGTATACTGCTGGATTCAGTTGCTAGTATTTTTTATTTTATTTTATTTTATTTTATTTTATTTTATTTTATTTTATTTTATTTTATTTTATTATTTTATTTTATTTTATTTTATTTTTAAGATTTTATTTATTTGACAGAGAGAGACCACAAGTAGGCAGAAAGGCAGGCAGAGAGAGAGAGAGCAGGAAGCAGGCTCCCTGCTGAGCAGAGAGCCTGATCCAATCCCAGCCTCTATCCCGACCTCGATCTCAGGACCCTGAGATCATGACCTGAGCCAAAGGCAGGGGCTTTAACCCACTGAGCCACCCAGGCACCCATGTAATTTTATTTTTAAAATCATCTGTGTTCTTGCTTTTGTGTGTGTTTTCCTACAACCTAAGGGTTGCTAAGATTCCATTCTTCCTATATTTGATGCTGTAGTGTTACGGTGCCACATCATCAAGTGCTCAGGTTTGTAAGAGGTGAGCTTCTTAAAATGAGATTTTGTATTCAATTTGGAATATTTTACACAGCATAAATATTTAGCAAATGCTATGTATTTATTGTAAATATTGCCTTGTAAGTATATAAAAGGTTCATTTCTATTTAAATTTTACTTTGAATTATATGTGATTTGTTTTATTTTCAGTTTTTAAACAAGTAATGCAGTGAGCATGACAAAAGAACAAGGGAATGTTATTTCATCATATTTTCCTTTTCTCAGGATAGTGGCTTACAGAAATTTGTAAAGAGAGTGGCATATCTTAATTGTAAGCAGAAAGATAGAAAATAAGAAAGTGTGGATTAAAAGATAATTAAAAAAAAAAAAGGCCTGTGCTTGCCATTATAGCCTAGCCATGACTGTATGTGAACTATTAGTTGGGCTCTGTGATTCTTAGCTAGCAAAGAAAGCTTTCATTTATCCAAATAACTGTGTCCCTGAGATAAATAAACAACAATAACTACTTGCTTACAAGAATTAAAACTGTTCCTTGTATTTACGCCAGAGGACAATTAACCTCAAGATACCCTGACTCAAGTGAGGGGTTAAGGGGAAAAGAAACTGATTGAAAAGGCAATATTCTCATTATCGTTAGAGTGAATTTTATAGGACTATTTTTTAGAGCAGCCCTCAATATAAACCAATGAATTTTCAAATCAGTGAAAGCAGTTTTACGGGAAGCCAATGCAATATAACCAAATCTAAGTGTGGGGATCCTGCACAGTGTTGTGTCACAAAAGCTGCCTGAGATTTGCAAACAGATGACTAGTTGGACTTGGTCTGTAAAGCTGAGAGAATATGATTTCTCATGGGTTAGTCAGATTCTAGTGCTCTAAAATCAGCAACCAAAGACTCTTCCTTCAGGTAAGAGAATCTTTCCAAGTCATATTCACATCGTTGTGGAAGAGGATAAGTAATGCTTGGTCAAAGCGATATTAGACAGCTGGAACTTTGGGATGTTTGCTTGGTGAGAGGAGTACATTTATCCTGGAACCAGAGAGGGTGGGAGGGCTGCAGATTAGCTCCTTGCCTGACAGTGATGAAGAGTTACATATAATACTGTGATTGCTACAATGTTTTGCCTCCTCTCTAAAGTTCACTTACTCCTAAAAGTTCTTTGTCAGACTGATTTTCAAATGTAGAAAGCATCTCCTTAATGAATTCCTAGCAAGGAATCCCATATGTGGTTTTGCAGGAGGAAAAACTGTCACAATTATGAGCACTACTTCTCGAATCGTGTTAAGAATATATCATGATGAACTCTTTGGGTTCAGAACTATAAGAACATGGTTATTGGACTGGAAGGGCCCAAATGGAGGTCAGGAGTCAGGCAGGGTGATTTTACAAATCTCACAGTAAGAGTTGAAGTCAGGCACAGGCTTTTTTGGTTTATTGGATTTACTTTATATTCCATCTTCTAAAACTCCCTATTTGATAATCCTTCAAATACTTAAAAAGTGCTTCTTTTTACTCTGAGATCCTAGATTTTTCATTACAAGCTTATTTGGGATTCTACCATATGTTCACTTTTTCTATCATTATTTTGCATTCTCCAAATCTTTGAAGTTCATACATTGAATCATTGGATGCTAGAATCATAGACTCTGCTTCTTTCTGTGACTG
Source organism: Spilogale gracilis (assembly GCA_004023965.1). Taxonomy (NCBI): domain Eukaryota; kingdom Metazoa; phylum Chordata; class Mammalia; order Carnivora; family Mephitidae; genus Spilogale; species Spilogale gracilis. The sequence continues at coordinate 26,674 of PITA01018457.1, forward strand.
CTTTCATTATGTACATAACCTCGCATGCTTCTTAGTTCATACATACATACACACTTCTTATGTGACTACCCCTTAGAGTGGAATTTGGGGTTCATAGGGTATATAGATTTTCACTGTGAATATATGATGCCTAACTAAGTTCAAAAAGATACAGCAGTTATATTTCCACTAGCAGGATATGAAAATTCCTCTTGCTTTAGATATTCACCAAAACTTGATATTGCCAGGCCTTTATTATAGTGATTTTGATAGATTTTTCCATATTTCATCTCACTGTGTCTGTGTGTGTTTTCCAGAAATGTAATTAACTATTTTTACTGTGAAGAATACTAAAGAGAATAGTGAAAAAGAGTTTTGTTGTATAAAAGTACTATTTGAGAAATAGCGATTTTCATAATTTTATCACAGTAGTATTTCCTCTTTTTCTTATGAACAATGCTATCAGACTTTGGTTGCGCTTATTGATTAGTGCTATACATTATAAAACTCATTCTTGAGTCCTTTACTGGCCAAAAATATATATGGGTATTTCCAAACATAGACTGTTTGGATAATTTTTAATATATATATTTATGATCATCACTCTCAGTACATTATAGAAATATTGTGACATCATATTTAACATCCTACTATAATACTTCAGTTCAATCAATTCCGGTTATAGTTTTTAATTAACACAGTAGACCCTTAAGTGTCACCTGGCTGGCTCATTTGGGAGACCATGTGACTCTTGATCTTAGGGTCTTGAGTTTGAGCCCCAGTGTGAAGTAGAGTTTACATAAAATAAAGAAAAAAAATTTAAATACTGACCCATGAACAACACAGATTTAAACTGTGTGTCTACTTATATGTAAATTGTTTTCAACAAATATAATACAATACTGTAAATGTATTTTCTCTTCCTTATAACTTTCTTAATAAACATTTCCTTTTCTTTAGCTTACTTTATTTTAAGAATACAGTGTGTAATAACTTATAAATTACCAAATATGTGTTAATCAACTGTTTATTTTTGTGGTAAGGCTTCCAGTCAGCAGTAGGCTATTAGTATTAAGTTTGGGGGCAGTCAAAAGTTGTACATGAATCTTTGGCTATGCAGGGAGTCAGCACCTCTAGCCACCACATTGTTCAAGGGTCAACTGTATTAATATTAATTGAGAAAGCAAAATAAAAACTGATAAACAATTTTCATATTGCTTTAATTTAGAGAACAGTCTGTATTTCAATATGAAACTCTGAAATTATTGGAATGTAGTTCAGGCTATCACTTTTACTTTCAGAAGCTCATTCTAATGTTGAATATTAATCTAAATTGTTTTTGCCAAATAGGTTTCCCAAGGTACAATTTTCCTGGGTCTGAACAAATTAAATCAAACCTCTGCATGACTATTTATGGAATAAATCTTTCAGAGAAACAGTGTAATGTCAACCAGGAAAACAAAAACAAAAACAAAAAACAAAAACAACATTTTACCATGGAGGAAATGAAATGGTCGCTTTCTTTCAACAGTTCAAAAAACTAATTTGCTACCATAGTATGTGCTATGATACCCAATCTTCATGTGGTAGAGTCAGCTCTCATCACACATGCATTTGATAAGGGACAGCATTAAACTTCCAGTGGTCCAAAGCATTACGTGAAAAAAACTTGCCCAGGCATTTGTACCTTTCAGTAGTAGTGTGGTTTGGCAGAATTCATTGTCCCAGATCCTGAGGGTGTTGATGGCTGAAGTCTCTCTGCTGAGTTCTCTCCTAGTGTTTGATTTTAACTGAAGAGAGCTGCCTTGCTCAAACTGATGTTCACTTTAGAGCACCTGAATCCAGTGATCATTCAGGGTGGAATATAAATGTCTCGATTATCCTAACTGGGAGTAACTCTGTATGATCATCCCAGCTCCAGGGGTCCCTATGGACTAAGATGTTTATTATGACCAGCTTCTCAACTCTTCCAAATCCTGTTTTCAGGTATTTTTACAGATATTCTTCCTAAAAAGACTTCCTGCATAATGCCCTTTGCAGAGTCCACTTCTAGGAGATCTCACCTATTAGAGTTAATGCAAGAGGTGTATAAGAAAGCAGACACTAAACTGGATTTTTTTCATTCAGTTGGCAATGAGGACATTGCCACTGGTTGTAGGTGTCACATTCATAAGTCCTCATAGTCTCCATGTCCTGGTTGATAGGCTCATAGTTTAGTATAAAGGAGTATTACAGTTGTTCAGACTCCCAGAACTAAGCTCACATAATGGTAGAAGAAACTGTACTGGCTGAGGCAACATATCATGCCATTGAGTTGTATTAGGGCCAAAAATCTTAGTTAAGAGGACAGTGGAATTAGATAGTTGTTGCAATTAATGCTACAGTAACTATTGCAATAAAGTTGGAGGAAGATAGCTGGAGTGTGAAAAGCATAAGGATTATTTGAAAGCTTATTATAAAGAGACTCTCTCCTGTACTCAGCAGAAAGAGCTAAAGACTAGGCTTAGGGCTCAATCAGGAGAATCAGGAATCTAAGAAACTTGTCTTCTTAGTCTTGGTGGATCTACCTCACTAAGGTCAGGAGTCTGATTGAGGAGTGGGAGAGTAAGGCATAGGATTGGGAACATCTTGGTTGATTCACTTGAAAATCTTGGATTTCCAGATTTTCCTAAAAATGCAGTTTCTCTATAGGTATGACGTACATCTCACTCTTAAAGGCCAACCTGCCATCTTTCTGGAAGATAAGGCAAAGTCCTCTTCTTTACAAGATAAGAAATTCTTCCTATTCCCAGAGACTGTTTTCAATACTTAAATCAATAAATAGGGTCAAGTTAAACATAACCTAGGCAGTGTTGTCCTAGAGCCAATGCCATTTGTAGGAGCCAGAAATATACATATGGGGCTGGACTGGAAGGGTGCTGAATCAACAAACAACGTATGGTAAACAAAGTTGGCTAAAGGAAAGTTTATCAATGTGAAATTTGACACTTCAGCAAGGACAATTAGAGGCGATGCTAGCATGCCCTTGGGATGGCTATTAGAAGTATGAATGAATAGTTAGAGTCATTACTCAAGATGAAATTCCCAAAGTGCTCTGGCAAGTGGTAGAAGAAGGAATCAAAAGGTTGGAGAACCCGATATGCTAGAGTGGATATATGGACATAAGACTGGAAAATTTACCATATGGCTGTGTTCTGTGAGAGCACATGGGGAACATTTCATTTATGAAATCAAAAAGAAATTCTTTGTGAAGAGAGGCACCAACATCACTACAATAACTGTTCTCTGTAGGGCTAATGGCGGGAGATGCAGTAACTGGGCTCCCTTGATAATAAGGAGGTTGTTGGGAATTATAAATCAGTGTCTTCAGACTCTGTGTCATTTATACATCTTTCTTTGAGCCCTCTCTTATTTTCTGGTGCAAATTTTCCAGGCCTATTTTATACTCATTTTGCTCTACCCAGGAATCAGTCATTTCTTTTAGAAGCCCTGTTTCTTTTTAGTGAGCCAAATCAACTCTAGAAACCAGTATCTGGATAATAGGTGTGCTCATTGTTTTAGGGGTATCTCTGTTCTCACTCTCTCTCTAAGTGGACAGAGCAAGAAAATCTATATATTCATACAAATCTGTGCATGTGTAAGAATATACATTAATATCTGTGTTATTTCTGTATTGATGGATGCATATTGTAGATCATGAGCTCACACTGATTAATTCTAATGCAGCACAACACAGTTTATTTTGTTTTTCCCTTTTTGTGTATGTAACTCCCTTATCCCAGATAAAATGCCTAGCTCATATTATCTTTAATATATTCATTTATTCAATTAACCCATATCTATTTATTCAGTATCTCCTTGCTGCCTTTGCCCCTTCCCCCATTGGCAAAGATGCCTTTTTCAGCTCACTAAGGCTCTGGTAACCCTCAACAGGCCGCCACTTGAAGCTGTCCACATGGCCTATACATGTTCTGATTCCTAGATGGATGTCCTCTTACTCTGCACTATGATGCCCTCCCTTTCGAATGCCCTCTTCACTGTGCTTGAGCTCCAGCACCCTAAGATGGGTCATCCTTCCTTCATGGATTCTTTCCTCACATTGCTAAGGTGCTAACTTTCTTACGTGGGGCTGACTTCCAGTGAGCTGCCCCTCACCCTGTCTGTGTGCCAATACTTCATAGCAATTGGATCCACCTACCTCCAACTCTGCTCTAGGTCATTCTACAAATGCACTGCCCTCAACCTTCTTGGAGTCTTGCATTCCATGTTAGATTACCTTTTTTGAATTCCAGCACCCCATGACAGACCACTGGCTCACATGAGTATCTTCTTTATTCCACTTTGGCTCCAATAAGCTGCCTTCCTACACTGGTTTCCTCTTCACCCTCCCAGAGCTCCAGTCCCCTGCACCTGGCCATACTGCCTCCACCCCAGCATGGACAGTCTAACTCTGTGCAGACTTTCAGAGTCAATGCCAGGCTACTTTCCTTTACAGTAGTCTTCTTACTAAACTGTGCTGGGCTGCCTTATGATGCCTGTGTATTTATCACTCAACACTTGACACAGTGCTCTGCACTCACCCACAAGCCCCCTGCATAGGAATTCTCACAGAGGTTGTTTCAACACCCTTCTTTAGGTGACCCATATCCTATGCACACCATGCACACACAATATCCTACAGACACCATCTTCTGCCTCACCTAATGGCTTTGGACAGATTTGTCCAGGAAGGGAAGGGCAAGGGGGTGAAAGGAAGATGTGAAAAAGTAAGGACAATGGATAAAGAAAGGAGGAAGAGGAACTAGATCTTACATTATATTCTAAAAGCATTTTTGTTTGTGACTTTTCTATGTTAGATTTTTTTGTTGTTCAACATGGTTTAAGATAAAGATCAAGTTTCAGGTTTCTTGGAGTTTTTATGTTTGTTTGTTTTAATGTGTCTGTCCTGTTGTTCTAGCATCATTTATTAAAAGGTCCATACTTTACTCTTCATTTTGAAGATCCCCTCTGTTCAGAAGGAAATTAACTTTCTGTAAAGACATGAGTTTATTTGTGTTCTCTATGTTATTTCTTCTATTTCTCTTCATTAATGTAGTTTTATTGCAATTCTTCATATTTAGTAGAATAATGCCTCACAACTTGTTCTTATAAAATATCTTGGTTATTTGTGGTTCTTTGCCTTTCTACATGTATTTTGTAATTAGTTCTAAGCATACCCTCTAGGATCTGCCTACAGAAGTTGAATTCTGTTTAAATTTTTTTCTGAAAAATAATATTTATTATTTTTTTAACGATCTACTAGTCTCTGGCTGGGCGCCTGGGTGGCTGAGTGGGTTAAATCCTCTGCCTTCATCTCAGGTCATGATCTCAGGGTCCTGGGATCAAGCCCCACATCGGGCTCTCTGCTCAGCAGGGAGCCTTCTTCCTCCTCTCTCTCTGCCTGCCTCTCTGCCTACTTGTGATCTCTCTCTCTCTGTCAAATAAATAAATAAATAAATATATATATAGATATATAGATATATATATTTTTTTTTAAAAGATCTAGTCTCTGGCTTTAGAAATCTAAGTTGACTCTTGTTCTCTTTCATCATTTATATATATAATTGTTTTTCCCCTTTGTCTCGGTTGAGAAGTATAGTATGGTAATCTTGAGTGAAATTATCCCCCTACTCAGAGATTAAGGCAAAGTTCCTCACTTACAATACACACACATCATTTGACTCCATATTATTTTCAATAGCCCACTGGAATGCAGAAAAATTTACATTTTCTGAAAAAATATTCTAAAGCTCAGTATTAATGTATATTCCACATATTGTTGCCTAAACCTCTTTTTTTCCTCCAGTAATTTCTTAATTTGTCTGTAAACATATTGTAGCACAGCATTTTTCCTATACTTGAAAAATAAACTCTATTTATTGCTAAAAAAGAAAATGAACTCCTTATTTTCTTCATTTAGACCTTTATTTGCTACCTTTTTTTGATCAGAGTTTGTTTTCTAAAACTATTTATAGAATTTGTTCCTAGATTTACTTACAGAGTTATTTAATATGGATGAAATAAATGCCTATGTATAACTAGGAAACTAAGATTTCCTAACTTATTTTTTTAAGATTTTTATTTATTTATTTGACAGAGAGAAACACAGAGAGAGAGAGAACACAAGCAGGGGGAGTTTGAGAGGGAGACGCAGGCTTCCCGCTGAGCAGGGAGCCCGACGTGGGGCTCGATCCTGGGTCTCCGGGATCATGACCTGAGCCGGAGGCAGTAGCTTAACCAACTGAGCCACCCAGGCGCCCCAAGATTTCCTAGCTTTTATCTCACTATTTATTCATGCCCAGATCACCATTTATTTTTTCCAATCACATTAGTAGGTCTTTTGTAATAAATATGAGGATTCTTGGCTTTTTCCCGTTATACCTGCACATTGCCAAACAGACCTCTCTTTCTGCTATTTTCATAGTTGTTTTTATTTTACAGATATCCAGTCCTGATTTTTTCATTCCTAGATTTCTTACTTATTACCATTCTACACATGTATCAGAAAACTTCTGAAGGTGACTTTACTATAACCTAGAGTTTGTGAAGTTCATCTGATACTAAGTAAAATAGTTAATTTTTGTTGAGCCATTAATTAAAGCATTAAGCACTGGGGCCTGGGATCATCCTTGTTGGATTTTTAGTTTTCAGTTTTTTTTTTTTTTTCAGTTTGATCCTGATTATAGTAAAAAAAGAGCACAATATCTTGTTATGTGTAGGAGAGTGAAAAATTATGGTACTGATTTTTTTCTAATCACACATATTTTTTAAGGAATGAAAGGTTTACTTAATACAACCACCAAAAGTAGTGTATTCAAATAAAGTGATTTATTTAGATTAGTGTGGTTTTGTCATAATGCAATTATTCAAAGTGCAATCCATGCATAAATCAAATTAATTAATCCATAAAACAATAGCCACAACAGTTCCAATTTTTCCAGCAATCTTAATCAATAATATGAAAATGAGAGAACAAATGAAAATACAAAACCAGCCTCTGTCAAAATAAAGTAAAGCACAAGTAATCTGGAAAAATCAATTACCATATAAACTTGATTTATTCAGTAGGTGACACTTCATTATTATATTTGTTTAACCACATAAAATTAATAGTAATTGTAAGCAGAGTAATTGAAAATACAAAGGAAATATATAAATGAAATATCATGTTATTTTCCAAGTTCTTAACTATTTTTAGAAAGAGAGAGGAAGAGAACTCACCTATGACTTTAAATTCTGAACTTTTAGTGAAACTATGTTTCAAAACTAACCATTGTATAACTGACATTTTTTTTTTTTTGTAAGTTTCCTTGGAACTGTCAAAAAATCTGCATTATAAAATAGTATTAACTGCTTACAAGTGTGGTCCATTTTATTTAAAAGTCTCTACACTACTTACAGAGATAACAATAATTACCCAAATTAAGAATCTCTTTGAAATATCTCTAAGTGAAACTGTCCAGATTTTGATCATATTTCTGTTTGCTAGGTATGCAAGGGTGAACCTTACTGAGCTACTTGGTTTCAAATTTTAGTCCGCAATATGTCAATTCTTTTAAATATTTTGTTTTTTTTATTTTATTGCAGTATAGTTAACATACAGTGTTATACCAGCTTTAGGTCTGCAATATGTGATTCAGCAATTCTGTGCTTTACTGAGTGTTCATCATGATAAGTGTACTCTTTAATTCCTATCACCTGTTCACCCACCCTCCCACCCACCAGTGTGTTAATTCTTGAATCACAAAAGTTTCATCAATACAAGCTATTACTAACAGATAATTATCAAGTATTTTCTTTCTCGTAAATGAAGACTTTCTTTGCCCAACTATTTCTTATTCTGATCCAGTCCGAGGCACTGATGATGTGTTATTTTACCTGAAAAATATTGCTTAACATTTATAAGGAAACTCTCTTATTGTATCCTTTATTTCATTTTACCTATATTATTTGAACAATTATTGTGATATTGATATATGGAAAATATCCCAGAATGAAAAGACACTAGCTTTGAATAATTGTGTTATTTAAGATAAAAATCACTGGACCTATATTACTGGTGTTAAGAGATGAATATATTTCCTATATTTGAAACTATATTTTACATCTCTTTAAATGTTCAGGATGGATTGAATTTGCCAGCAAATAAGCTAGAGGGAATTCAAGCACCCAATTAGGGGTGTTTGTGGGGATCTGACCTAGGATACACTTAACTCTGCTCTGAGAATGAGCAGTAAACAATCACATATTTGATCTGATGCCTATATGTAAAGTACTATGAGGGATAAAATGAAATATATGATTTGGTCTTGAGTATCAGTGAATTCATAGGTTACATGGAAAGATCAGATGCATGTTTGTTTCTACGTTTATGCAAATAAAATTCTGATTTTAAACATGTTAAAGATTCATTCATTGAAAGCTACAAACATTGTAACAGAGTTTTGAATGAAGGATATCATGCTTCCAGCTAGGGTGTTCAGTAAAAGCTTCGGGAAGAATAGAAACCTGAGTTCTCAGAAACTAATTGGCTCATGCCTGGCTTAGTTTTCAGCCAGATGTTTGCTATTAGAATTCAAGATATGTAGTTACTCAAAATGATAAGGGGAAGACATTGTCACATAGTTTAAGCATTTTTGTAGGAAGCACTGATGGCACAAGTAAAGATACTAATATTTTCTGGTACACCAAGAAGTTCATAGGACCAGAAATGATGACAGAAAAAAAAAAATGGGGCCAGAAAGTGTGTAGAAGGGAGGATCACATACAAAAGCAGTGACAAAGGGTAAATCACAACAATAAAAATGAAAGGTGCTGGAAAACAGGATTTTTTAAATTAACATATGCTGTATTATTTGTTTCAGGTGTACGGGTCTGTGATTCATCAATCTTACACAATTCACAGTACTCACCACAGCACATGCCCTCCCCAGTGTCCATCACCCAACTACCCCCCCCCCCACTCATCCCCTCTCCAGCAGCCCTCAGTTTGTTTCCGGAGATTGAGTCTCTTACGGTTTGTTTCCCTCTCTGGTTTAGTCTTATTTCATTTTTCGCTTCCTTCCCTATGATCCTCTGTATAGTTTCTCTAATTTGAGGATGGTTTTTGTTCCTTACCACATCTATACAGTGATTCAGTAGTCAGGATAGGGTTTCTTTTTTCTTTCTTTCTTTCTTTTTTTTCTTTTTTTCTTTCTTTTTTTTTTTTTAGTAACTGTTCTTTTATTTTTTTTTTAAGATTTTTTTTAATTTATTTGGCAGAGAGAAACACCAGAGAGGGAACACAAGCAGGGGGAGTGAGAGAGGAAGAAGCAGGCTTCCTGCCGAGCAGGGAGCCCGATATGGGGCTCAATCCTGGGTCTCCGGGATCATGACCTGAGTCGAAGGCAGTCGCCCAACCAACTGAGCCACCCAGGCGCCCCAGTAACTGTTCTTTTAAAATGGATCCCAAATGTTGCCGAAAACTTTGTCAAGCAGTTGAGAGAATCAAATCTAGCCCATTACAATGGCTAAATAGGTTGAGATGCATCTTAAATGGTATTTGAGTATCAGTGTAAGCATTGAATTATGAGGTAGAAAGTTGAACTTTATTCCCTTGGTAACATGACCTCCTATCCTCTCTGCTACCCAGCTCCCCGCTTGGTAAAATATAGCAAGCCTGTAGCATCATGTCACACCAAGGATTTTGACAGAGATAGTCAGGATAGAGAATGTTTCCTTTACCAGGAGGATTCCTTATGTTGTCCATTCATAGCCCTGCCAACTTCCTTCTCCAGCCTTCCTTAACTCCAAACAACCACTAATCTTTTCTTCATACCCATAATGTTGTCATTAATAATGTTATAGAAGTGGAATTACACTGTAACCACTTAGGACTGTCATTTTTTTAACTCAGCACAATTCTCTGAAAACCTTTCAAAATTTTCGTGGGTATCAATAGTTCATTACATTTTATTGCTTTGTAGCATTCCATCATGTGGATGCACCAGTTTGTTTAAACATTCCTGTACATAAAGCAATCCATCCAGGTTGTAACTACTAGTTTTTGACCATTATGACTAAAACTGCTGTCTATATGTATGTGTAGGTTTTATGTGAACTAAGTCTTAATTTCTCTGGGATAAATGTCCAAGAGTGCAATTACTGGATCCGTGGTAGTTGAATGTTAAATTTTATAAAAAACTATCAGTTCTCCAGATTAACTATACCATTTTGTTATTTCCACCAGTCATGTATGGACGATCTCATTGCTCTACGTTATCACAGTGCGTGGTAGAATCACCAATTTTTATTATAGGCATTCACATAAGGAGTGTGATGACATTCACTGTGGTTTTCATTCTCTCTTTCTTTTTGGTCTTTTTTTAAATTTAAATTCAATTAGCTGTATAGTATATCATTAGTTTCAGCCATAGAGTTTGATAATTCGTTAGATGCATCTTTCATCCATTTTGAGTCTATTTTTGTGTGTGGTATAAGGAAATGGTCTAGTTTCATTCTTTTGCATGTGGCTGTCCAATTTTCCTAACACCATTTGTTGAAAAGACTGTCTTTTTTCCATTGGACATTCTTTCCTGCTTTGTAGAAGATGAGTTGACCATAGAGTTAAGGGTCCATTTGGGCTCTCTCTTCTGTTCCATTGATCTATGTGTCTGTTTTTGTGCCAGTACCATACTGTCTAGATGATACAGATTTGTAATAGAGCTTGAATTCTGGAATCGTGATGCTGCCAACTTTGGTTTTCTTTTTCAACATTCCTCTGGCTACAAATTCTTCTGGTTCCATATACATTTTAGGATTATTTGTTCCATTTCTTTGAAAAAAATTGATGGTATTTTGATAGGAATTGCATTAAATGTGTAGATTGCTTTAGGTAGCATAGACATTTTCACAATATTTGTTCTTCCAATCCATGAGCATGGAACGTTTTTCCATTCTTTGTGTCTTCATCAATTTCTTTCATGATTACTTTATACTTTTCTGAGTACAGATTCTTTGCCTCTTTGGGTTTATTCCTGGGTATCTTGTGGTTTGGGGCGTAATTGTAAATAGGATCAACTACTTAATTTCTCTTTTTTCTGTCTTGCTGTTGATGTATAGAAATGTAACTGATTTATGTGCATTGCTTTTATATCCTGACACTTTACTGAATTCCTGTATGAGTTCTAACAGTTTTGGAGTGGAGTATTTTGAGTTTTCCACATCAAGTATCAAATCATCTCCAAAGAGTGAAAGTTTGATTTCTTTGTTGTTTCGGATGCCTTTTATTTCTTTTTGTTGTCTGATTGCTAAGGCTAGGACTTCTAGTACTATGTTGAATAGCAGTGGTGATAGTGGACAGCCCTGCCGTGTTCCTAACCTTAGAGGAAAGTCTCTCAATTTTTCCCCATTGAGAACGATATTCGCTGTGGGTTTTTCACAGATGGCTTTTATGATATTGAGGTATGTACCCTCTATCCCTACACTGTGAAGAGTTTTGATCAAGAAATGATGCTGTACTTTGTCAAATGCTTTTTCTGCATCTATTGAGAGTATCATATGATTCTTGTACTTTCTTTTATTAATGTACTGTATTGCATTGATTGATTTGTGGGTATTGAATCAACCTTGCAGCCCAGGAATAAATCCCACTTGATTGTGGTGCATAATCCTTTTAATGTACTGCTGGATCCTATTGGCTAGGATTTTGGTGAGAATTTTTGCATCCATGTTCATTAAGGATATTAGTCTGTAATTCTCCTTTTTGATGGGGTCTGGTTTTGGGATCAAGGTAATGCTTGCCTCATAAAATGAGTTTGGATGTTTTCTTTTCATTTCTATTTTTTGGGAACAGTTTCAGGAGAATAGATATTAATTCTTCTTTAAATGTTTGATAGAATTCCCCTGGGAAGCTGTATATCCCTGGGCTCTTGTTCGTTGGGAGATTTTTGATGACTGTTTCAATCTCCTCACAGGTTATGGGTCTGTTCAGGTTTCCTCTTTCTTCCTGGTTCAGTTTTAGTGGTTTATATGTCTCTAGGAATGCCTCCATTTCTTCAAAATTGTCAAATTTGCTGATGTATAATTGCTCATAATATGTTCTTATAAATGTTTGTATTTCTTTGGTGCTGGTTGTGTTCTATCCTTTTTCCTTCATGATTTGATTAATTTGGGTCCTTTCTCTTTCATTTTTGATAAGTCTGGCCATGGGTTTATCAATGTTGTTAATTCTTTCAAAGAATCAACTCCTAGTTTCATTGACATGTTCTACTGCTTTTTTGGTTTCTATTTCAATGATTTCTGCTGTAATCTTTATTATTTCTCTTCTCCTGGTGGGTTTAGGCTTTCTTTACTATTCTTTATCCAGCTCGCTTAAGTGTAGGGTTAGATTGTGTATTTGAGACTTTTCTTGTTTCTTGAGAAAGGCTTGTATTGCTATATACTTTCCTCTCAGGACCAGCTTTGCTGTGTCCCAATGATTTTGAACACTTGTGTTTTCATTTTCATTTGTTTCCATGAATTTTTAAAATTCTTCTTTAATTTCCTGGTTGACCCATTCATTCCTTAGTGCAATATGCTTTAGCCTCCACGTATTTGAGTTCTTTCCAAATTTCCTCTTATGGTTAACTTCTAGTTTCAAAGCATTATGGTCTGAAAATATGCAGGGAATGATCCCATCCTTTAGGTACCAGTTGAGACCTGATTTATGACCCAGGATATGATCTATTTTGGAGAATGTCCCATGTGCACTAGAGAAGAATGTGTATTCTGTTGCTTTGGGATGGAATGTTCTGAATATATTTGTGATGTCCATCTCATCCAGTGTGTCATTTAAAGCCTTTATTTCCTTGTTGATCTCTTGCTTAGATGATCTGTCCATTTCAGTGAGGACAGTGTTGAAGTTCCCTACTATTATTGTATTATTGTCAATGTGTTTCTTTGATTTAGTTATTAATTGGTTTATATAATTGTATAATTATATATTTTATATAATTGTATAATTATATAATTGGTTTTTAATTATATAATTAAATTAAACCAATTTAGTTATTAATTGGTTTATATAATTGTATAATTATATAATTTATATAATTATATAATTAATTGGTTTATATAATTATTAACTGGTTTATATAATTGCTCATAATGTAGTACTGCCATGTTAGGGGCATAGATATTTACAACTGTTAGATCTTCTTATTGGACAGACCCTTTAAGTATGATATAGTGTCCTTCCTCATCTCTCACTATAGTCTTTGACTTAAAATCTAATTTTTCTGGTATAAGGATTGCCACCCCAGCTTTCTTTTGAGGTCAATTGGCATGGTAAATGGTTTTACACCCCTTCACTTTAAATCTGGAGGTGTCTTTGGGTCTAAAATGAATTTCTTGGAGACAGAATATCAATGGGTCTTATTTTTTAATCCATTCTGATACCCTGTGTCTTTTGATTGGAGCATTTAGCCCATTTACATTCAGGGTAACTATTTAAATATATGAATTTAGTGCCACTGCATTGCCTGTAAGGTGACTGTTACTGTAAATTGTCTCTGTTCCTTTCTGGTATGTCAGACTATCTCTTTCCTTAGAGTACCCCTTTTAATATTTCCTGTAGGGCTGGCTTGG
>PITA01018458.1:0-40278 GCA_004023965.1 Spilogale gracilis
GGGACGCCTGGGTGGCTCAGAGGGTTAAGCCTCTGCCTTCAGCTCAGGTCATGATCCCAGGGTCCTGGGATCGAGGCCCACATCGGGCCCTCTGCTCAGCAGGGAGCCTGCTTCCTTCTCTCTCTGCCTGCCTCTCTGCGTATCTGTGATCTCTGTCAAATAAATAAATAAAATCTTTAAAAAAAAGAAAAGAAAAAGAAAAAGGTGAGCCCAGCGCTCGTGCAGATGCCTGGCAAAGACCAAAAAAGTGGGGGCGGCCAGCACATGAATCATGGTTTTTGAAACCATTCTCTACTAAAAGGAACCAGGGTTGGGGCGCCTGGGTGGCTCAGTTGGTTAAGCGACTGCCTTTGGCTCAGGTCATGATCCTGGAGACCCGGGATCGAGTTCCATATCGGGCTCCCTGCTAGGAGGGAAGCCTGCTTCTCCCTCTCTCACTCCCCCTGCTTGTGTTCCCTCTCTGGCTGTGTTTCTCTCTGTCAAATAAATAAAATCTTTAAAAAATAAATTAATTAAATAAAATTAATAAAAGCAAGGAAAACAGAGATAATGAACAGCTAGCTAAGACGGTGGGAAGGCATTAAAACATGAAGAGAGGCCTGGGACAGGCAGGAGGTCGGTAAACGCCACGCTTGTGCTGGCCAAGAGCATTACAAACAAAGCATTCCTAAAATGTTTACAGAACAGCTCTCTATATGCGGAGATTAATTTTCCCTTTTATCCTCTTAGCAATAATCTGCCTCAAGGTCAGTGACTGACTAGTCAAATGACTTAACTTTTGTTGTTGCTGCTGTTAAAGATTTTATTTATCTGTGAGAGAGAGCGCTCACAAGCAGAGCCTTGTGAGCCGCAGGCAGAGGGAGAAGCAGGCTCTCCATTGAGCAAGCAGCCCGCCGCAGGACTCAATTCCAGGACCCTGGGATCATGACCTGAGCCAAAGGCAGATGCTTAACTGACAGAGCCACCAAGCGCCCATGACTTAACTTTTAAATCAAAGTTGATTAGAAATAGGATTTCCAGGGGTGCCTGACTGGCTCAGTCAGTGGCACATGAGATTCTTGGTCTCAGGGTTGAGTTCGAGCCGCATGTTAGGTATAAAGATTACTTAAGAAATAAAATCTTTAGGGGCGACTGGGTGGCTCAGTTGGTTAAGCGACTGCCTTCGGCTCAGGTCATGATCCCGGAGACCCGGGATTGAGTCCCACATCAGGCTCCCTGTGTTCCCTCTCTGGCTGTGTTTCTAATGAATAAATAAAATTAAAAAACAAAAAACCTCTAAAGGGCAACTTAACTCACACATTCTCCAAGGCTTGGACTTCAGACTTCTGATATGCACACGCATACACGCACTCTCTTGAACACAAAACTGATTCACTAAACGCTTGTGTAACATACCACAGCCACTCACTCCAGCAAGATTCAAACCTAATTTTTTGGTGTGTTTTTTTTTCTGAGACATCCAGTTAAAGGGCCTGGGAGATATTCACAGTTGTACATCATTTCGAGTCTCTTCCATGGAGTTCACCATCTATCTATTCATCAAAATCAGACTCCCCTCTCTCTATACTGTCTTTCTCTCAGACACTCAAATTAAGAGTATCCCCTCTACTTCTGAGCCCTGCCCATTCACCCTCTCTAGAACACCCTCCCTCCTCTAGCTGTGGACCCAGCCCCCTTCCACCTGGACAAAGACAAGGCCTGTTTCTCCAGTCCGCTCATTCAGAACTGCCTGGCTCATCTTTCTAAACTCCACTTTCGCCACATCTATCACTCCGCTCTATTCAAAATATTCCTTGAATCACTTTCCACACTACAGCCAAACTCCCTGGCCTGACCACCACGGCCCTGCCCGGCTGGGGGAGGGCGATACGGCGCGGCCGCCCCTAGCAGGTATTCCCCTGACAGACGAACCTTCCCTTCTGGGGCCACGCAATTTCTGGGCCCAGAATCCTCCCGACACACACCCCCCTCTCCAATGGCCATGTGTAAGGACCCACTCCGCAGGTTTTTCTCCGAGAGCCTCAACTCCGTCACTTTAAAAATGGGAACCAGTAACAACGACATTGCACGGGATTGCTGGGTAAATGAAAATAAGCAATATACCTGGAAAGCACCAAAACATTAGCATAAAAATGCTATTTTCGGAGCGCCTGGGTGGCTCAGTTGGTTGGGCGACTGCCTTCAGCTCAGGTCATGATCCCGGAGACCCAGGATCAAGTCCCACATCAGGCTCCCTGCTCGGCGGGAAGCCTGCTTCTCCCTCTCTCACTCCCCCTGCTTGTGTTCCCTCTCTCACTGTATTTCTCTCTGTCAAGTAAATAAAATCTTTTAAAAAAAAAAATGCTATTTTCTTCCATTCTTTGTTGATTTGAGAGAATAGTAAAACAAAACATTAAAAAAAAAAGGAAAACTAAGTGTTTTTGAGGCGAGAAAGTGGAAAGTGAAGTAGGTGGGAGGTAATGATGATCTGGTTAGACGACAAGGAGAGCACTTTACAGAGGAAAGGCACCGGTTCCTTACTACATTTCATTTGACTTCACAACGTCTGGCCTTTCTCCTCCTGTGAAGGGGCCCCTACCACCAGCCACTGCTAGGGTCACCCAGACTTCATACCTGGGAAAGAATGTAGTTTCCTCTGAAAAGGGAACGGCATTTCAACTCATGAAGTAAAATACCTTAATAGGTCTCTCTGACTGTCCCGTAACCCTTTCTCCTGATTTCGAAACTGTCTTCCCAGCCAAGCAAGATGAAAGACTGGCTGTGATCTCAACCACCCCTTGCCCAACCTTGGCCCAACCCACAGCACTAGACCACGTTCCCACACCGACAGACATGGCACCAGGCCCTGGCTCACAGACTGGGCCCCACGGAAGGCCGAGCACCAGCATGAGCAGCCACACCAGCTCACGGCGCATGAAAGCCACACCAGGAGCCCTCAGGAGAATCCCCCCCAGCCAGGAGCCCCATCCAGAGGAGTGGTCCCCAAGTCCTACACCAATGAACCAACACTCCAAGAGAAGCCAAAGAAGGGAAATGGACAGACCAGGCTCAGAGAAAAGAAAAGTCAAAGCAAAAGGGGGCTAATAAGTCCTCATCACTCTGCAGAGTTCTCTACCCAGTCACCTTGTTCTCTGGCAAGTTGAGTGGCTGCCCTTTCCTTGTGGAAAGAAGGGAGGGGGGCCTTGGAGGAGGGGAAGATGACCAGGGTCTGATAGCTGTGAAGGCAGAGTGACACGGGGAAAGGGTTCCCTGGCAGCCACCCCAAGAAGAGGTTACTGTCCACTCGGGATGCTCTCTGAGGTCATGCTAACTCCTGACCCCACTCTCGCGGGCATGCTGGTCATTGCTTCGAAGAGGTACTGCATTGGGATCTGTCCTCTCTCCCTAACTGGTTCCACCCGCGCTCCACAACCGCCCATCGGCAATGCGCTCCCAAGAGTAGGCGCTGACGGAACACTGATGTAAGAGATAAGTGACTGAGGGGCACCGGGCTGGCTCAGTTGGTACAGTGCACGACTGCTGGACTTGGAGTTGTGAGTTCCAGCCCAGGCTGGGTGTAGAGATTACTTAAAAAGAAAATTTTGTTGTTGTTAAGATTTCATTAATTTAGGGCGCTTGGGGCGGCGGGGTGACTCAGTGGGTTAAAGCCTCTGCCTTCGGCTCAGGTCATGATCTCGGGGTGCTGGGATCGAGGCCCGCAAGGAAGCAGGGAGCCTGTTTCCTCCTCTCTCTCTGCCTGCCTCTCTGCCTATTTGTGATCTCTCTCTCTCTCCCTGTCAAATAAATAAATAAGGAAATCTTAAAATAAAAAAAAAAGATTTTATTAATTTATTTGACAGAGAAACAGCCAGAGAAGGAACAGAAATAGGGGGAGTGGGAGAAGCAGGCTTCCCGCTGAGCAGGAAGCCCGATACAAGGCTCAATCTCAGGACCCCGGGATTATGACCTGAGCCTAAGGCAGACATTTAACGACTGAGTCACCCCGCCGCCCCAAAAGAAAATCTTAAAAAAAAAAAAAAAAAAAATTACCAAGTGACTGAAAGTAGTCTACTTTCACAAGCGCAGAGCCTCCATTTCCCACCCAGAAAAGACCAGGGGGCCTGGATTCAAAGGCTGACCTCGCAGCTCTGGTCAACTCCCCCAGACCACCACTCCTCAGACACTTGAAGATCGCTGGAAGCCAAGAGGACACGAAGGCTTAGCAACGTCCAGCTCCAAAAGATCCAAGTTCAGGTCAAGCAAGGACATTAAACGTGGGAATAAAGAAGAGGGAAAGAAGAGAAAAAGAGAATACGGAGGGAAATTCCCACGTCTGTCAGAGAGTGCTTCTATTAATCCTTGGAATGCAGAAGTAGAGAAATACAGTGTTTCTGTATATTAATATTTTGTACAGGGCAAGAGCTTCCCATGAAAAAATGCTGACTGCATTCATGAGTTTCTTTTCCTTTCCCTCCTGAAATCCTACAAAAATGACATTAGAAGTATTTATAAGAAGATAAAAATAGCAAAGACAGAGACAGAAGTATCTCGTACTGCTCAGGGCTGGGCATGCTGGGAGGAGAGGAGGGGCAGCTCAGGGACACAGAGCTTCTCTCTGGGGATGAAGTCCTCCAAGTGACCATGGAGATGGTGACACAGCTCTGCGAGTAACTGAAAACCACTGACCTGGACAATGCACATGGGTGACCTGCGTCTCTAAATATTAAAGTCCCTACCAAAAATTACCTACATTGCATACCCACAAGGAAAGGATAGGGAGAAGGGAGTCACACCCAACAGAAGACACCAACGAAGTTTTAGGAAAAGGAAACAAGGACAAGTGAGCAGCCGGCTCCGCAGGGTCAAGAAGTTGCATCCCAAGGTCATGCAGGAGGAGGTTGCCTCCGAAATCCAGAGCCCTAGGAACTTCAAAGCTGCTCAGGCCTTGGACTCGGCAAAGAAGATACTGCCTCTGGCTGGAGTCGTTGGGTGGGGCTCTAACAGCGAGTGGATAAAGGGCCCTTGTAGCCTTCCCTGGCCTCCCACCGGAGGGGAGGGAGGGAAATGCTCCTGGTTATCGGACAGCCACCCAGGCTTGGGATTCAGAGCCCCTGTTGTGAAGCATGAGACAGAAAGCCTGGCCTGCGGCCTTCCGTTTCCTCCGCCCCCCCCCCCCCCACGCGGAAAGCCAAGTTTATTCCCCAGGCGGATGCATGGAGGAGTCTCCTAAGAAACGAAAGCTGCGGTGAAAGGATCCCAGGCGCTGGCTTGTGGGATTCTGCAGAGCAGGGTCGGGCTCTGCACCACCTCAGAGGGCCATCTCACAGGCAAGGGAGAGCTGCCAATCAGCTTTTCATGGCCCTGTCCTTAACTCAGACTGCCAGACCTGAGGGACAGCCTCCAACAGGAAAGAGACCAGAATAAACAAAGAATTAAACAACAAAAAGAGGACAAAAATGCTGCAAAGAGTGGAAGGACACACACAACAGTATCCTCGGAGAAAACAGAAGAGGGTGTTAAGGAAAACAAGTACCCAAAGAATAAGAAGGAACTTTTAGAAATAATAACTTAAATAAAAGATAAAATGTATAAAAAATAAATAAATAAAGTCAAGGAATGTGGAACGTGAAGAGAGATCCAGACAACAAAAGGGCAAAGACATGAAAAGTTCAATCCAGCTGGTCTTAACATCTGACTATTAAGAATGTTTCAGAAAGAGAAAATAAAGAGAGGATATTATCAAAGAAAAATACCTCCAAAGACTAAAGGGGCCAAGTCTCAGGGCTGCCAGATAAAACACAGGATGCCCAGCTAAATCTGAGTTTCAGATAAACAATGATTGTCTTTTTGCAGAAGTATGCTCTATTGTTTATCTGGGCATCTTGTATTTTCTATTTGCCAAATCTGGCAACCCTTTACCTCCGATAGCCTAGCACAGCAAATGAAAATAGTCCACAGCACAGCAAAAGTGAAGTAACACCGAAAAACGTAAGTACAACAAAGAGCTGGATCCTGAGCCCTGTCAACGCCAAGGAGGCAACTCCGTACCTCTGTGTGCAGACAACAGGAGCCCCTGCCCTGGGCTTGGGCTTTAGACAGCCCTTTACCACAAGTACCAAACACAGAGAATGGTTTTTTTTTTTCTCTTTGGTATCTTAGGAGTTTTGGTTTTTTCTTTAGCTTTGGACACTGGCTGAGTGAACAGGAAATTATGGGAAAGCAGGGAGTGGCGTGTGAATGGAAACCACAGCCTCGGCCCTGGGGTACCCGCGCTCCTTGACTCCCAGGGGCACGGAAGGCACAGGTTTGCAAATGCCTAAAAATCTTCAGTCACAAAAGTGGGAGAGAAGGTCAAGAAAATCATGCAGGATGGCGACTCCACCCTTCCCGGCTCCCTGGGAAGCCTGAGCAGCCATCTACAGCCAACCCAGCTTCCACTGGCTCCCTGGGCTCCCAGGGCTGGTAGGAGGAGGAGGAGGAGGCCGCCTTCAGACTTCGGGCCTTGAGGAGTAGGCATCAAGGCCCTCGGTGGGAACGGGGACCAGGCCAAAGATGCTTGATTTAAACCTTTTAAATATTTAGGCATATGGTATATACCTTTTAAATATTTAAATATATCTTTTAAATATTTCATTATACCTTTTAAATATTTAGCCAGCTGGTCTCCTTTTGTAGTCTTGCCCCAGGCTCTGCTCTGCACTGAGAGCGGGCCTGGGGGCCATTACGACCATTATGATTATTATTATTATTATTCATGTTTTATATACCAGGCAGAGAAAGCTTAAGTATCTCACTCAAGGACACAAGGCCAGTAAATTTTTGCTGGGAGGACGAAGGAGAACCCACACCTGCCTCCACGGCCCTGGCTCGTGACCTCCTGGGGAGAGTCAAGCAATAATATTGAAAATGAAGAAGTCCGAAGTTGGCAGTGTAAGCTTATTACTGAGAAACCAAAGTCAATAATGGAAGACCAAAGAGGTGAAATTAACTGCCTACAGGGATGAGGACGAGAAAACATAGTCTGATTCTTTCAAATCTATGTACATGTATTACTTTGACAAAAAATTAAAACTGTTAGAAATCATTAAGTAACGATCTTAATGTCACATCTCTCCCCTCAATAGAAACAACTTAAAAAAATCACTCTGCTCCTCAAAGTGTTTCTGCAAAAAAGCATAGAAACTACTCATGGCTTTTTCTAAAATGCAAATCTGTCACAATTAGAAAGTGGCTCACTAATTGTAACCCTTAGGGCTTACGGCATTAAGTGTGCTCTCAAATGTTTACAGTGAAATATAGTATATTCCCTTGTCTGAAAAAATGTTATATAACTGAAAATCCAGAAATAGTCATTTTTTTATTGCAAAATTAGGCTTCATGAATATTCAGTAAGAATTTTTAAGTGTATTTTTCTTTTTCAGGTCTCTCTCCTCCCAGCCTCAATGTATTGAGAAGACCCTTACTCAGTGAGAGTTAAAAATAAAGGAAGGAAAGAGGTATGGGAGAGAATTCGGCATCCAACTACTTTTAGATTATTTATATTCTAGAAAACTGCACAGTTCATAAAATTATTTAATTCAGGATCAGCTGAGCTGTTCCACCAAACCTACCAAATCTAAGAGCACACATAATGAAATGCAAGTAACAATCCCCCCTTAGATCAGGGCCAATATCAAAGAGAAAATTCCAACCCTGGAGAATTTTTTTGTGTTTCTGTCCAAGCCCTGGGGAGGGAGAAACAGAGAGAAAAAAGAAAAAGGCTTACAACCTAAGACTTGACCCCAGAACAAAACCATGGCCCTCTGAAGAATGCAGTCGTGTAGCCTTTTATGTCTCTAGCTAACCAGGCTGCCCATCTTAAAATGCGAGGTCACACAGGGCTTGGGTCTTGTCTCCCCAGCTTGTTTTCTTGCTGGCTTACCTCCATTCGCTCTATTCCTGAGCCTCATCTGACTTCCTCCTGTTCAAAGCCTCCCAAAGACACCTCTAACAGAGCACCCCGACATGCTTCAACCTTCCAAGGTATTGGACTTTCTAACGTTTATCTCCACCATGCATGACTGTTTCATTTATATACCCTGGAAGAAGGCTGTGAAGTCATTTATGTTAAGAGATACATAAGGACCCAAAACCACAGAGGGAAAGGCACCCCCGTGACGCGGCTAAGTGTTTGCTGTTTGCGTCCTCCTTCCTCAGCTTCCATCCCAGACCTCAGGGACGGCTCCACGGGATCCCAGCAACACACCACCTAAAAACTACTGTATTTCCACTTAAAGGACGTGCCCGGAGCAGGCAAATTCATAGAGATTCAAAGCAGAACACAGGTTACCAGCGTGGGGGAAGGTGGGAAGGAAAATTATCATCGAACTGGTTCAGAGTTTTTGTCGTTGGTGATGAAAAAGTTTTGCAGACAGTGATGTATTTAACGCCACTGGGCCGTATACTTACAGATGGTTAAAACAATTACGCTACGCATATTTTACCACAATTAAAAAAAAAAAATTCTGTGCTGAACAGAGAGGAACAGGGAGGACAAGTAACGACAGATTTTAAAATGAAGATTTTAGGGGCGCCTGAGTGGCTCAGTTGGTTAAGTGACTGCCTTCGGCTCAGGTCATGGTCCCGGAGACCTGGGATGGAGTCCCACATCGCGGTGCCTGCTGGGCAGGAAGCCTGCTTCTCCCTCTCTCACTCCCCCTGCTTGTGTTCCCTCTCTGGCTGTGTTTCTCTCTGTCAAATAAATAAAATCTTAAAAAATAAAAATAAAATGAAGATTTTAGAGGGGCGCCTGGGTGGTTCAGGTGGTTAGGCATCCAACTCTTTCAGCTCAGGTCCTGATCTCAGGATCATGAGTTCAAGCCTCACACTGGGCTCCACACAGGGCATGGATGGAGACAAAGAAAGCAAGACAGAGAGAAAGCCAGCAAGATGGACAGAAAGAACAAGAACAAGAACAAGAACGGGAACGGGAACGGGAAAGGGAAGGAAGATTTTGGAAATTCCAAAGTTCAGTACCCTTTTGAGACCATCTTTAAGGAAATGGACTCATAAGTATCAGGAGAGTGCTAGTAACCTTTAGCAAATAGCAGTCTGAGGGGTACAGAGCCCTGATCTTTAGCATTTATCCATTTCAGGTTACTAACAGGACAACCATGACCAACATGGCTGGGAAGTGAGCCAGCGAGGGGCAGCTCCAACCCACCAACACATCTCCACACCACTATTTCCCAAAGTCTGTATATAGACATTAGGAGGAAAGAAGATTCTGGAGTAAAACGGCTAAACACTTAAAACTGGTTTCCCTACCACAGTGCTTCCTAAATATTTATCCTCACCGTCTTTTGAGATCTTCTTTTTTCTTCTAAGATTTTATTTAGTTGAGAGAGCAAAAAAGAGAAAGAGAACACAAGCAGAGGGAGGAGCAGGAGGAGAGGAAGCAGCAGGTTCCCTACTGAGCAGGAGGCCTGATGTTAGACTTGACCCCAGGACTCCCGGATCATGATGGAACCAAAGGAAGCCACTTAACCAACTGAGCCACCCAGGCGCCCGTCATCTGAGATCTTTAATACATTAATATGGATTCTGAATCACCAAGAGAAGTTGGAATATGAAATGTTTATCAAATCTATTGGACCTCCAGACCCTCTTTTTCTTTTAAGAGCAACTCAGAGGTGCCCCATGTCTTCTGGGAAGTAGTGCGTGAAAACCCAAGTCCACTCATTTGCAGCCCACAAGCAGATAGCCCCACACAGAGCACCGACGGCCAGGCGTCCAGAGACGCCCACCGCCAATACCGGGTGTGACCGACACACCCTGGTACACAATCCAAGTGGGACAAGCCAATTTGGGTCCAACTTTCAGGACAATTTATACAGGAGAGCCCAAATAGAGACTCTGCTCACTGGCCCCGAGCCACAGGGTGGAGGGAAGGGGAAAGTCTAGGCACAATTTCTTTTGGTCTGTGGAATATAAACTTCTCTCCAGGACCCACAATACATCTCTTATCACTCCAATAACCCCCAAAGCCTTAAAGTACATTAACTCTTATAATATTCCAGTTAGAGCACAGTATGAATCTAGATAAAGCTGCCAAAATATCTAGAGAAAACCGATAGACGAGCTCAGTTCATAGAATGCCACAGGGTGCCTAAATGCAGGGGAAGAACAAGTCTAATGGAAATGAAGGCGGGGGGGGGGGATCAGAAGTACAGAAAAGGCAAATGATTAATTTCTCAGGGAAGGATAAGGAGGTCAATAATCTTAAAGCCTCACAAATTAACACCCAGAAGGAGCCACGGTTTATTGGATTTGATTAGTAAGAATATTATTTTCACTTATTATTTCAACCCCTCCTAAACAGAGGAAAGGCCTTCTATGATGAAAATCACGTATTTATGCATCTTTGCACAAGTGCTGAGAATCAAGGCCGATGATAAACAGTACTGGACAGGCAAGACACCGAAGAGGCCATGGCACTCTTCCTTGAGTCTAGAATCGGAGGAAATGGTTCTCCCACCTTGCTACCAAAGACAGTCAACACAGGACAAGGAAAAAGCCACAATAAACCCAGTGAACATGGTGGGGGGCTTTTCTGAAGATTTAGGATATTTGGGAGCCATCCAGCTAACCAACAGATAAGTAAAAACAAGCCAGGACCCCATGCCATCACTGCTCTCTCTGGCTTCTACACACAAGAAACGTAAGAAAAACCCTTTAGAGAGAAGAAAATAGTAAGGCCAACCATTTCACAGGTAAGCCAGGTCTTCAGACAATTCTAATAGACTGAGTAATAAGCACTTAGGTCCAAAAATGTATACAGCATCCCAATTAGCTCCTTTTGAAGAGTTAAGGGCTAATGTACTCCCTGATAGGAAGAGATTCACTGAGGTCTGAAGCAACTCACAGAAAGTTCCAATTATTCTTTTATTCTTTCCTTTGAAGAACGAATCAGAAAATGCCAAACTGATAACTTGGATTAACCAACCTGCTCTCTTCGCTAACAAGCATTCCTTAAGACTTGCTGTCTACTGGGGCGTCTGGGTGGCTCAGTTCGTTGAGCATCCAACTCTTGGTTTCCGCTCAGGTCATGATCTCAAGAGTCGTGACATCGAGCCCCACATTGGACTCTACACTAGGTGTGGAGCCTGCTTGAGAGATTCTCTCCTTCTCCACTGCCCTCCTCTCTCCCTCCCTGCTGTCTACTCAACGTCCCAGAAACAACAGGTCAAGGGGCACCTGGGTGGCTCAGTTGGCTGAGCAACTGCCTCCGCTCGGGTCATGATCCTGGATCCCGCATCGGGCTCCCTGCTCAGCAGGAGGCCTGCTTCTTCTCCCTCTCTCATTCCCCCTACTTGTGTTCCCTCTCTAGCTGTATTTCCATCAAATAAATAAATAAAATATTAAAAAAAAAAAAAAAGAAAAGAAAAGAAACAGATCAAGAACCCCACCAATTCATCCACTGGCTGCAAAACCCTGAGTTCTTTTGTGGGAGGAGTTCTGTTACAGTAATGGTGTCCCACCCCCTCCAGCTCTTTCACTTCTAGCCAATATAACCTCTTCGATTCAAAAATCTCTATGTAAACATTGCCACTCCAACAGAAGCACTCTTAACCTGAATGTTCCAGCAGCATCTTTGAAAAAAAAAAAGCTTTCTTTAGCGAACAGCCTGCCATTTATTCAAAATGCCTTTCTTTTTCATCCCTGGATTTTGAAACCATTTTTATTATAAGCATAGTATATGCTCTTCACCAGTGAGTCCTCTAAAACCCAAAGATATAAGCAAAAGGCTCCAGGAGACCCAAGAGTCAGAGGTAAGCTCTGATGACATTTGGGATACAGACTTCTAAATGTATACAGAAGCATAAATATAAACACATACACATATTTTTAACATAATAGGCCTTGTCACATTCAATAATGTCTCTCCATGTCTCCGCATGTTTCCATCATGTCAGACATATGTTCATGTGAATTCAGTGCATACATTTGTTCAAGAATACCCTTTTAAATTTAGATTTTGATATTTTCCAAAGAGATTTTTGCCAAGGCAAGGAACCACAAGAGAGACCTTTCTTGGAGAATTCTTGCAAAATAAGAACACTTCAAAAAATAACCTTTAAGATATACAGTGTTGAGTTTCACCCATTTGCTTTAAAATTCTGAAGATATATTTTTAACTTGTGGTAAAATGAAAGATGAAGGAAACAGACATTAAAATCATTTACTCATGCTCTTAAATCATAACCCTTATGCTTAGCTTCTGTCATTCCATCCATCTAGAGACCACATATTCTTGATTTCACAGTAAACTAGGCTTCTCTGTGGATAAGCATTTATCCATAAATGTATAATATATTTATCTGTATTTATCCATGTCTGATATCTCAGTATGCTTTCACTTCCACTCTCCAAAGGGATCTTAGCCTGAAGGAAGTCTTATCTGAACAATAAGCCACTTCCCCTAGCTCAAGGAAAGATGAATCCAGAAGCTCACCAGCTTCTGGAGAAAAGGCAAACTGGAGTTGAGGCTGGCAGTTAATAGCATATAATGCTAGGATGAAAAAGAAAATCATATGGGTCAACAATTAAAAAAAAAAAAAAAAAGTTGGTCAGAAAGACATACTGAGGTCACTAGTCAACTTTCTAAGGTACCTTGAATCAAACTTATTAAGAGGCTCCATACATATGTGAAAACACAGACGAAAACCCAAGTATAAGAAAGTTGGGAGGGTTTTTTTTTTTTGAAGATTGTATTTATTTGAGAGAGAGAGAGAATGATAGCAAGAGCGGGGGGAGAGGGAGAGGCAAACTCCCCGCTGAGCGGGGAGCCCGAGGCAGGACTTGATCCCAGAACCCTGAGACCATGACCTGAGCCAAAGGCAGACGCTTAACCAACTGAGCCACCCAGGTGCCCCATAAGAAAACTTTTTTTTTTTTTTTTTTAAAGATTTTATTTATTTGACAGAGAGAAACACAGCCAGAGAGGGAACACAAGCAGGGGGAGTGAGAGAGGGAGAAGCAGGCTTCCCGCCGAGCAGGGAGCCCGATGTGGGACTCGATCCCGGGTGTCCAGGATCATGACCTGAGCCGAAGGCAGTTGCTTAACCAACTGAGCCACCCAGGCGTCCCAAGAAAACTTTTTAACCTCATTTATAAAGCACAATCCATTTATCTGATTTTTATTTTTTTTAATATTTTATTTATTTATTGAGAGAGAGCGTGTGAGAAAGACAGAATGAGAGGGGAGATCAGAGGAAGAAGCAGACTCCCCATGGGGCTGGGAGCCCAATATGGGACTCGATCCCGGGTCTCCAGGATCATGACCTGAGCTGAAGGCAGTGGCGTAACCAACTGAGCCACCCAGGCGCCCTTATCTAATGATTTTTAAATGTGCATTAGTACAAGGGTCCCAGGTCCCTCTAAAAGGAAGGAAGGAGCCATTTGCCTATGAGGTGCAAGGGAAGAGGAAGAAGAGACCGCAGAGGAAAGGCAGAGAAAGGGGAGGGGAGCGAGGGGAGTGAGAGAAGGGAGAAGCAGGGGGAGAGGGAGGAGAGAAGGGAGGGGAAAGGAGAATGACAGGATTGAGAGGTGTGAAGAGTGTACACAGAGAGACACGCGCAGTTAAAATAGTGGCTGGTGATATTACAGGTCCGACTTGATACTCAATTTATATTATACTTTTTGTTACATTTTACATTTCTCAAAAAAAAAAAAAAGTGCAGGGGCACCTGGGTGGCTCAGTGGTTAAGCCTCTGCCTTCAGCTCAGGTCATGATCCCACAGTCCTAGTATCGTGCCCCGCAATGGGCTGCCTGCTCGGCAGGAAGCCTGCTTCTC
The DNA here is from genome assembly GCA_004023965.1 of Spilogale gracilis. Classification (NCBI taxonomy): domain Eukaryota; kingdom Metazoa; phylum Chordata; class Mammalia; order Carnivora; family Mephitidae; genus Spilogale; species Spilogale gracilis. Next base: position 13,815 of record PITA01018458.1, read on the forward strand.
CATCTTTCCCTCCCGCTGCTTGCTGCTTATGTTCCTTCTCTGCCTGTGTTTCTGTCAAATAAATAAAATCCTTAAAAAAAAAAAAAAAAAAAGAGGCAATTGAGACTGAGGAGATTTTGGCAAGCAGATACCAGGTATCATTAAAAGTCCAAAAAAAGAAATACCTAGACGTCATTAAAGGGGTAATAACCACCCTTCCAGGGAAGAAATGGGGCCCTGAGCAGTTTCTGCCTTCTGGATAGAAGGAAAGCAAATGTTTAGATAAGCCCAGGTGAAAACAGTTAAGGACTGACAAGGGTACTTAATTTTATTTAGGAGTTTATATTTCTTAAGCACCTGCTCCACTTCTGGAAAAAATGTCCTTTTTTTAAAATAATTTATTTTATTTTTTCAGTGTTCAGGATTCATTGTTTATGCACCACACCCAGTGCAGTAACCTCTTCCACATGGGCCACAGCAACTTCTTTCAAGACCCGTCTCCAAAGGCAAAGGAAACAAAGCGAAAATGAACTTTTGGGACTTCATCAAAATAAAAAGCTTCTGCACAGGAAAGGAAACAATCAACAAAAATGTCCTTTTAAATAGAATGTTCAAGTTAATGTGAATGATGTTCTCAATAACTACATTTTATCGAAAATATAAAGTTTATATGAAGAGGCAAGTAAAAGCAGTATGAAGAAAAAAGACATATGGATAAATGTTACATGGCTCAAGAAAGACAACCCTGGATTTCAGGTAAAGCCTGAACAAGCACCCCTTTATTTGTGGCAGCTACCTGCAAATAGGGAAACTTGGGGCTTATTTACCTCTACCTAACTAACTTCAGAGTTTTGAGTCTTGTGTGTCAGCTAAATGCTTGGGAAGAAGGAAAATCAAGAAAAGAGAAAATAGGGTCCATAATATGCTGGGCAAGGGACGAAAAGACTGAATTAGATACATTCTCACCTTAAAAAAAATAAGCTCTAAATGAAAATGCCTGATTTCATATTTACAAAATTAAAAAACATATGATACATCAAGCCACAATAGGATACATTTGAAATGGCCCTCTTCATGTGGAGTTAACTGATTTAGTATTTAATTTTCCTTCATAGTTTGTGAAAATAACATACAAATTCCAAAATTCCCACATTTCTGTCCATTAAAAAACTACCTAAGGAGCACCTGAGCGGCTCAGTCGGTTAAGCATCTGACTCGCTTTCAGCTCAGGTCACGATCTCAGGGTCCTGAGATTGAGCCCCACTTGGTGATCTGCGCTCAGAGCCAAGTTGGCTTGGGATCCTTTCCCTCTTCCCTCTCCACTCCCCAGCCCTGCTCGGGCACACATGCTCTCTCTCAAATAAATTATTTTTTAAGTATTGGGGGAGGGGGGGACCTAGCTAAGAATTCCATCCTGAGTCTGCCTATATGAAATTAAATATCTCATAAAGATTGTGTTATTATTCAAATGATTAAAGTCCTTTTAAAATACACTGGGTTTCTGGGGCGCCTGGGTGGCTCAGTTGGTTAAGCGACTGCCTTCGGCTCAGGTCATGATCCCGGAGACCCAGGATCGAGTCCCACATCGGGCTCCCTGCTCCGCGGGAGGCCTGCTTCTCCCTCTCTCACTCCCCCTGCTTGTGTTCCCTCTCTGGCTGTGTTTCTGTCAAATAAATAAAATCTTTAAAAAAAAAAAAATACACCATGTTTCTTAACTTGGACCAGAAAACCCTTGCGGGACACACAAAGTTCTGCTCCTTCAATGTTCATTTCCCAGAGCAGAGGCCATCCAGAGAGAGACAACTATAATGGCAGAGCAGTAAAATAATTCTCGAGAGCAAAGCACTAACCTAACAAAAATATCTGCGGAGGGGCCCTTTCGTGTCAAAGCCCCTGCTCGAAGGAAAATCGATGTGCATGTGATTTCTAGTCCTCTGGGCTCCGGGGGCTCCAGGCTGAAGCCGCTCTCAGAAGCAGGCTCCTCAGTCACTTCCTCAGGAAAGGGGACCAACCACAGCTCGCCCCCAGCTCAGCGTGGTCTCCGGCATTCAGAGAGGGTCTAGGATTTGGAAGAGGTCACGTTCACCACAACTAGCAATACTGGCTGGTCCCACAGGACAGAAGCTCCCGGTCCCTCACGCCTGGGCCTTCTGCTCTGCTTTGTGGCTTTTGTGGGGGCCCAAGTGGAAGGTGACGGGTCCCTCAGGGCTGCAGCTGCTCAGACCCTTTCCGTAGCTCCCTCTCCTCCCACCAGACCGCGTCAGCGACCCAAAAGGCACATGACACAGGGTGCTGTCTGACGAAACCTCTAGCAAACATATCCAAATTAAGCCCCTCCGGTCCATCCACATGACCACTGTTTTCTTTTTCTTGCTCAAGAGTCAAAAATAGAATTGTGCTGACTTGCTGAGGATGCTAAGGTTCTTGAGCTGTGGAGTATCTACTTACTGAATATACAAAGCTTCCAAAAATACCTGCCTCGGGTTTTTCTTTAGAAAGCAGAACTTCAATTTAAAAGGCAGAGCTGCCCTCGGGTTAGCATCTCAAAGCTACGGCTCTGCTAGAAAAACTCCAAGAAGTTAAGAGTTGACTGCCTACCGACCGAACCACTGGAGGCGGCCGGAACCTGGGCTGGCCCCAAGGCCGGGCCTGGCTATCAGAACTCAGTTATCTGGCTGGGCACATCCTCCCTAGGGCTGTCCTTCATTTCACCTCCAGGAATTCCTCTGGAGATAAAGTGATCCACCCGCCTGTCCAGTCGCCCGCCTGTCCTCTCTGCAGATATCTGGTGTCTGACAATAAGGTGCTCAGGGCAAGGGTGTGCCCAGACACCCAGCTGAGCCTGCCTGCAAGTAATGAACAAGAACCTTCACCTAAGCAGATTACCATGGGATTCTCACTCTGCCCAGCACACCCACAACCAATAAACCCTTCAAGTCCAGAAAGGGGGGAGGGGGAAGGGGCTCTTTTCTTTGGTTCCCTCTCCCCAAGGAAAAAAGGCGAGAATCCTATTTCCTGTATCTGAACAACATGTCATTGACCTTAGCCCAGACCCTTATAAAAAATATAAAAAATATTTGGTGCAGCAGATCCCTGGAAAAAATGTAAATGTCCATCAGTAGGAAGATGATTAAATCAACTGTTGTATATCCTCTCTAAAAACTGTGCTAAAGGCGCCTGGGTGGCTCCGTTGGTTGAGCAACTGCCTTCGGCTCAGGTTATTTATTTGACAGACACAGCTAGAGAGGGAACACAAGCAGGGGGAGTGAGAGAGGGAGAAGCAGGCTTCCTGCTCAGCAGGAAGCCTGATGCGGGGTTCAATCCCAAGACCCTAGGATCATGACCTGAGCCGAAGACAGACGCTTAACGACAGAGCCACCCAGGCGCCCCACCTTAACCACTTCTAAGTATATACTTCAACAGTATTAAATACACGTATGTTATTTATAATACATCCTACCCCCCCACCCCCTCCACCCCTCCACACTGGGGCTCCCTGCTCAGTGGGGTGTCTGCTTGAGGATTCTCTCCCTCTGCCCCTCCCTTCTATCTCAATAGTAAATAAATAAATCTTAAAAAGAAAAAAAAAGTACGGTGGATGTGTTATAGATACTAACATGCAACAATCAAAGCATATCATTTAGTGAAAAAAAAATCTGGCCATAAAACAATATCTAAATTACAGTAAAATTAAAAAAACAAGCATATGGCATTTTATATGTTTCTACATAGAGATAATATAAAATGAAGAGATACGTAAAATTCATAGAAAGGGTTAGGATGCACACCAAACATTCTGTCTCTTGAATCCAGAAAAGAGCAGGGGGTGATGGGAAGGCAGGGGGGAAATATTTTTCAAAGTTCATCCACCAAGTGTAGGTGTGCATTTTCAAAATCTCGTACCTACAGAGAAGTAGATGACAGTTTATATTTCCTGTGAACTTAGGGATAGTCAAAGTCATCAATCTTGGTAAATTCTGTCAAAGGCACTTTTGCTCTAGCCCTATTTCCCACTGATTTACATTCTTTTAAGTAAAAGACCCTGGTGCTGGTGATTTGCTAATTCATCATTGAGATTATAGAAATACTGAAAGGGTCTGGGCTAAAACTGTCACCATCAATAAACTTCAGGAAAGTTCATTAGGGCCTCTGCTTGAAGTGGATTATTCAAAAGGTTTCATGAGACCGCAAAAAAAAGTCTTCCTTATTAGCTAGATGTAAACTGCTTTTTTTTTTTTTTAAATGAAACATGTTTGGTGAATTCCAGTATATCAAACTCAAGAAATCACTTGCCCATTTAAGTGCTGAAACAAAGGATTCCTCCTTCAAGAGCAAAATCCACAAAAGCTTTAGCATTCCTTTGGCATTTTATAAATACCACATTTTTTAGTAGCATCTCCACAGTTCTAGCGTGAAGCAAAGGATCAATTTTCTAAATAAGAAGTGATATTTTGAGTATACAATAGATAACTTCAAAGGAATTTTCCTTTGTCACCTGAATAAGCCTTCTCAGTTTTCATATATAAACCCTAAATCCCGCATGGAAACCTTTGTCCCTGAAATGTTACAATCAAACCAGCAGATCGTTTTCTGTGGTTTCTTACTCATTTTACCAGTGCTTTTCCTTTTTTTGCCCAACTTAAATACTAAATTTTAAATATTTGCAAACATTTGAGACTCCTAGCATTAGATAATACAGAAGAGAAAAGTAGCAGCTCACAGTACCTTACATTTTTGGGGGGATTTGTACAGTTTTAAGATACTTGCTTGCTTCGCTTGGAGGTCTTTGTAGGGAATTCTTACTGACCAAAGTTTTGAAGTATTGTTCTCACCACAAGGCTTGAAGCACACGGCTCTCAAGTGGGGCAGTTTTGCCCCTTCACCACCCGCACCACCATCACACCTATCTAGCAGGGTCTAGAGACATTTTGGGTTGTCCCAAGTCGGCAGGGGGAGGAGTGTGTATCAGTATTTGGGATGCGGCCAGACATCCTACAGCACCTAGAACAGCCCCACAACCGATATTGACAGCACTGAGGTTGAAAACCTTGCTCCAGGTAAACAAGAGATTTCCCCCTCATTACCCTGTCCTCCTCTCACCAAGACCTAGCCCTCTTAAAATCACCACAAACTTGCCTCCCTCCCCCAGCCCCCAAGTCACCCAGGTGGAGATGGTGGCCAGTCCCTGCCCAGGCACCCTGGCCCCCTCCCTCTCCACCTGCTGAGGAAAAGTGTGCATGCACAAAGGGCTCTCTGCATCCCAATCACAAATGCTCTCACATTCATTCCAAAGTGAAGCCATCACCTGAGCATCGGATGATTCCCTGGGATACCGGTTTCATTTAAAATGTGTCTGGAATTATGAAAGGTACTACTTTCGTCCGTCACATACAGCTAAGAGCCTCCCCCAGAAGTTACCGCTCACAGCAGGCCTACTGGCTGTTGACCTTACAAATAAACTCACTCACAAATTCTCTTCCTGGGGTAGACAGAAAGCAGAAAAACACACAATGAATCACATCATTTTGGAGCACCTGGGTGGCTCAGTCATTAAGTGTCTGCCTTCGCCTCAAGTGATGATCCCAGTGTCCCAGGACTGAGGCCCACATAGGGCTCCCTGCTCCACAGGAAGCCTGCTTCTCCCTCTCCCACTCCCCCCGCTTGTGTTCCCTCTCTAGCTGTAGCGCTCTCTGTCAAAAAAATAAAATCTTTAAAAAAAAAAAAAAACACCACATCATTTCACCAATCCTCTATCATATTAAAAGGAAGAGACTGGAGGAAGCCCTGGCCCTACTCCTCTCAAGGCCCTCCCATTTTTCACTAAGTTCACATCAGCGACAGCCAACGGCTTGAAGGATATTCGCCCAGGAATGTTCCTCCAAAAAAGGGACTCCAGGGGTGCCTGGGTGGCTCAGTTGGTTAAGCAACTGCTTTCAGCTCAGGTCAAGATCCTGGAGACCCGGGATCGAGTCCCACATCGGGCTCCCTGCTCGGTGGGAAGCCTGCTTCTCCCTCTCTCACCCCCCCTGCTTGTGTTCCCTCTCTGGCTGTGTTTCTCTCTGTCAAATAAATACAATCTTTAAAAAAAAAAAAAAAAAAAAAAAGGGATTCCACAGCCCAGGAATGTGGGAAATGCTGGGTTAAATGCATGCGTGTACACATCCGGCCACATGTGCACACAGCTTTCTTCCCTGATCTGTGCCGTGAACTCCCAGTGAGAATCTTCGTCTGGGGACCCAGATTGGTAGCACCCCCCAAGATGACTGGAGATCAGAAGTTTTGGGGCAAGACATTTTGAGACACGCTTGAAACAAGGTGTAAACAGCTGTTCTCCCTAGGAGATGCCCATTAGCAAAGAGGAATGCTTTCTGGAATGGAGTGGGGCGGGGGAGATGCTTCCGGCCCTTCTCCTAAACCACATTTAACCCCGTGTTTCTCTGGGCAGCTCCACTCCACGGCCACCTCTGCATCAGACCAAGAGAACTCGAGAAAGAGCAAGGAAACAAATCTCCAAATACGGAGGAAGAGTAATAAAAAGGTCATTCTAAAAGGGTTCCGCCTTAACTTTAATGCTGCAAAAGTGATAAAAAACGTTAGTTGCCCGGTTCTACAATTACCGCCAAAGGAGGCTATCTGTGTTGTCAAGTGCATAGGCGCACAAGTAGGTACATATATGAGGTCAAGAAAGACAAACCAGGAAACGGAGCAACGCTATCTCTCAACGTTTACCCACTCTCAATAGCCAGAGCCACATCAGTGTCCCGGAGCAAGCCCGAATTAACCTCTCGGATCTTGACAACACGAGAAAAACTGGTTGACCTAGAAGCCATGGCTTTGAACCTCAAAGACATTGGAGAATGCCATCGACTGGCTGCAGAAATGACAACTGTAAACCAGTATGCGTCGTGGTTCACAGCATCGGCTTCGGAGTGAGACAAAGTGGAGTGAGTCCAGGAGCTTTTCCTTACAAGTTACAAGATTCTGAGCAAATTACTTAACCTCTTCAAGCTTCTGTTTTCTCATGTGTAAAGTGGAAAAAATAAGATCCACTTCACAGAGTTATTGTGAAAGTTAAATAAAACAATGCAGGGGTGCCTGGGTGCCTCAGGCAATTGAACGTCCGTCTCTCAGTTTCAGCTCAGATATGACCTCAGGGTCGTGGTATCGAGCCCCATGTCGGGCTCCTGCTCAGCATGGAGTCTGCTTGTCCCCCTTGCTCTGCTCCTCCCCCATTCTCTCCCTCTAATAAATAAATAAAATCTTTAAAAAATAATAATAATCGAGGTAGATACTTACTTCTACCTGGACAATCTGGAATATAGTCAAGTTCTAATTATTTTGAGTTATTACAACATCAAAACAAGGTCAGGGAGAGGATTTGAAGAAATGAAGCCACGTGCGAGTGCTCTCAGGGGATGACAAGACCAGTGCCATGAGAACTCCCAACCACTACCTGGGACAGAAGGGGCACCCAGAAGTGCCTCTTGCAGACAGGCAGCCCCACGAGGTCTTCTCAGAAGTACAACAGACGCAGAATAAATGTTTCCTGTCCTCAGTGACCTGAAATAAGAGCACTGTGTAACCAAAGAGGTTAGAGCTACACGTGAAATTCCAGTGCAGGTCAACAATATTCTCCAGGCAAGGAGAACAGAAACCTTTTACAATTCTGTGAGTCATCTAAAATCAAAATCATTAAAGCCTCATTATTATTACTCAAGTGCAGAACTATGTGTGTTTCATCCTTCCCAAAATTAACATCGGCCTGAGAAACCAGACTTGCCTTTTGCCAAATAAATAGGTACCTATGAGGGGCCCCAAGCACTAGCATGCGTGCACACACACCCCTACCTGGGAAAGGCCTCAGATATGCATCAGTGTGCCCAGGAGACCCTCCACACTCGGCTTGAACAAATTCCTCCGGCCATCTGACCAAACTTCCTACCTCTGGTGTCTCACTCCAAAGCAGACAACTTGCCTTTGCAAATGCTAAAGCTCAACAATACTGTTTTTGTGATTTTGAGTAAACAAAATTGACGAGAGAGTCCAATTCTACACTCAAGAGAGTTCCTGTAGCTCAGCTACTATACTGAAGAATGGTCAAGGGTGTAGAATTGGAGTCAGGAAGATCCAGGCACGAATGACGCTTCTCAACAACTTAGCCTCGGCATATCTGTTAACCTAACCTCTTGGGCGTAAGATGGGGTAAGACCAACCCCTTGTCGGGTAGTAGATGTTTCACTAGGTGGTATTTCACTAGCCCAGTGCAATTTACCACCCACGCAGGGTTACCAGTAACCCTGCTCTCCAGGCCACAGCCAAGTTGACCCAGACGGATTAGCCTGGGGTCTGAAGAACCAGAAGTGGGATAAGCAATACAGGTGATGTTACAAGTACTTTTTTTTTTTTTAAGACTTTATTTGAGAGAGAGAGACAGAGACAGAGACAGCAAGAAAGGGAACACAAGGGCACCTGGGTGGCTCAGAGGGTTGAGCCTCTGCCTTCAGCTCAGGTTGTAATCTTGGGGTCTTGGGATGGAGCCCCACATCGGGCTCTCTGCTTGGCGGGGAGCCTGCTTCCCCTCTTTCCCAGTTTGCCTCTCTATTTTTGATCTCTGTCAAATAAGTAAATAAAATCTAGGAAGGAAGGAAGGAAGGAAGGAAGGAAGGAAAGAAGGAAGGAAAGAAGAAAAGAAAAGAAAAGAAAAGAAAAGAAAAGAAAAGAAAAGAAAAGAAAAGAAAAGAAAAGGGAACACAAGCAGAGGAAAAGGGAGAAGGAGAAGCAGACTCCCCGCTGAGCAGGGAGCCCGATGGAGGACTCGATCCCAGGACCCTGGGACCAGGACCTGAGCCGAAGACAGATGTTCAATACTGAGCCACGTAGGCGCCTCATTACTAGTAATTCAGACAAGGATGTGCGAACACTGGGGCTGTAGGACAGCCACGTTTGCCAAGTGCACCAGAAAGAGAAAGCAGTTCTACTAAAGGTGAGGTACAAGGAGACAGCAGACGTCATGTGGCCCTGAAAAGAACGCAGAGTAAGCTCAATACAAGACAACACGGAAGTTCTCCCCGGCAGCTGCCATGACCTCATCATCAGCTCCTTTTCTTCAGGTGTGACTTTGAAAAGCTATGTCTTGATCACATGTCCTGTGAAGTCAGGCAAACTCCAACCAGTCTAATGTTTTAAGTGCTTCCCATGTCAATGCTGGATACAAGGAGCTTCTGCTTCTCCCCGTCCATTCTCCTAACCTCGGCCACCTGAGCAACAAGTGCCCTCACCCGCCACATCACAGGAGGCTGGCAGGTAGAGCTGGTTCTGATTCAGTTACCCAGCGATTGCTGGCAACGTAGCTCATCCCGCCCTTACCCCTTCACATTTCACGCACCCCACCATCATGCCGGGGGCCTTTTCTCTGAGCATACACAGTCCCCATCGCCCAACCACGGCCGTCCTGGACTTTTACAGAGCCGCCGCTTGGGCGGCCTCGTGTTCCGCTGCTTCCTGCCTGTCCACTAGACGGTGATCATCCATCTTCGCTTTGCCTTCTGACAACCTGAAGTCTGTCTAGTCTCTGACTCCTAACTTCTCCTGACACTTGGCATGCTTCAGAAAGGCTTTGAACTTACTACTCCCACTGCATTCTGAACTCACCCCCAACTCGGATGAATTTGCACAGTTCCAACCCTTTTCTCCAAGGCTGGCCCCACGGCCTTGCCCCTCCTGAACACCCAGCCTTGTTGCTATTCCCCAAACCCCACCCCATACCCCCTGCAGCAGTCTGGGACTCCTCGGCAGCTACCCTCATGGGCCGGAGAGACAACCCCACCGCAGCAGGCACGGGATCCTGCGCCAACCACGGAGCTGACAGATTCAGCCAACAATTAAAAATCCTGTTGACTGTGCCAGATTCATATATCATAGAACGAGTCCAAATTTCCAGTAAGATCTAAAATTCAACTAGGATTTCTGTGAAATGGAGTTTTCTTATAGAGCAATGGGGATGGTAAGCCATCTAATGTATCAGACAGCATTTTTTTTTTAAAAGATTTTATTTATTTGACAGAGAGAAACACAGCCAGAGAGGGAACACAAGCAGGGGGACCGAGAGAGGGAGGAGCAGACTTCCCGCCAAGCAGGGAGCCCGATGTGGGACTCGATCCTGGGTCTCCAGGATCATGACCTGAGCCGAAGGCAGTTGCTTAACCAACTGAGCCACCCAGGCACCCCTCAGACAGCATTTTATCATTACCTTATTTAATTGGTGCACACTACCCCCATATTTAAAAAATACACTGGGGCTGCCTAGGTGGCTCAGTCATGTGAGCGTCCGACTCTTGATTTTGGCTTAGGTCATGATCTCAGGATCCTGGGATCCAGCCCCATGTTGGTCTCTGTGCTCAGCAGGGAATCTACCTGAGGATTCCCTCCCTCTCCCTTTGCCCCCTCCCTGCTCACACGAGTGTGTGTGCATTCTCTCTGTCTCAAATAAATAAATAAATCTTTTTTTTTAAAAAAAAAAGACTTTATTTATTCATTTGGCAGAGAGAGAATACCACAGCGAGAGAGGGAACACAAACAGGGAAAGTGGCAGAGGGAGAAGCAGGCTTTCTGCTGAGCAGGGAGCCCCATGCAGGACTTGATCCCAGGACCCTGGGATCATGACCTGAGCCAAAGACAAACACTTAACGACTAAGCCACCCAGGCACCCTTAAATAAATCATTTTTAAAAACATTAAGAGTTTAGGGTGACTGGGTGGCTCAGTGGGTTAAGCTTCTGCCTTTGGCTCAGGTTATGATCTCAGGGTCCTGGGATCGAGGCCCGCATCAGGCTCTCTGCTCAGCAGGGAGCCTGCTTTCTCCTCTCTCTTTGCCTGTCTCTCTGCCTACGTGTGATCTCTCTCTTTGTCAAATAAATAAATAAAATCTTTAAAAAAAATTAAAAGTTTAAAAATGTTTTTAAGACTTGTTTGAATTTTAAAAATTAAGAATATACTAGAGTTTTGCACAGTCTCTTAAGAGTTCAAACACACAATAGACCAAGCTCCTTCCTCAGACTCCATTTCTTGTCTGGCCAAAGACCAAGACCTTTCCCAAGACCTCTTGATCTAAGGACAGTGGGGTGGCCGCCTTCATCCTGTGCTAAGAAGCAGGCGGGTGTTGATGAGCCACCCCTCCACACTGCAGTGTGAAGTGGCTCACTCTAACTTCCATTCGAAGGGAAAGTCACAAGTCCCCTCGATTCTTTCTCAGGCACGGAGGCAGACACAGTAGCAAGCCAAGCACTCCGAGTCCTCATGTCTCTCAGATACTGACTCTCTGAACCAGACATGGCAGTCACCCCCAAGTGTCAATTTAAGGCCAGTCTTCATCGCAAGGACTTAAAATGGAGACCCCAGCCACATATCTCAATATTAAAATTATCTTCCGTTTTATCAGACTGCAAGGGCCAAAGGGGTTAAGGTAATAAAGGAGGACTCATGCACTCGTATAGGAACAGGAATATGCCGATCCGGTCAGACTGCGTGCATGCGCAAATCAGCGTTCATGCTGGGCTGGGCACCTGTGACCGAAAACCAGTTCTGACCCCATTTGTGCTCCCTGGCATCCCATGCAAGACCACAGAGCGAGCCCCTGCAGAATGAGGCAAGTTTTGAAGAATCCGATCACTCTTGAATCAGAGGAAGCAGATCCCACACCAAAGGAAACAGTGGAGATCCTTGCTCCCCAATGTGTGGTCCAGCAACAGATGACCGTGACCGGTGTGAGCTCGCTAGATGTGCAGAACCTTGGGCCCACTCAACCCTATTATTGCACCACTGTCTGCACAACCTAACAGAGCCCCAGGTGACCAGCATGCAAACTAAAGTGTGAGAACTGCCCTCTAGTCAAGGGCACCCAGCACCAGGCGTGGGCCTCTGAACAAAAGGTGTAAGACACGAGCACAAAGCAGGAACCGTTATTTGGAAAAGGCCACACAACGTCAAAGCCACCCCTGGCGCAAATCCCAGGTCTGTCACTCACGAGTGGAACCAGCTCGGGCCAGTCACTTCACCTCTCTTGAATCTCACCAGGGGACATTAGGTGTAAGAGTCTAGCGCATGGTAAACTTGCACTATAAACACTGGTTCCCTGTCTGATAGGAAGCAGACACCAGCCTGGCTCGGCTGTCTAGATCCGGTAATGCAGAGAGAGGAACTAGGAACATGTGGGAGAGAAGAGTCCAAACCAGGGGAGCGCGAGTTTCTCTAACCAGGAGACATTGCATCGTCCTTCCACTATCTTTTCCAACCAAAAGGGGAACTCAACACAATGAGCATGAACATAGGGCTCTCTGCTCAGTAGGGAGCCTGCTTCCTCCTCTCTCTGCCTGCCTCTCTGCCTACTTGTGATCTCTCACTCTGTCAAATAAATAAATAAAATCTTTAAAAAAAATAATAATACAGGCACCTGGGTGGCTCAGTTGGTTAACTGACTGCCTTCGGCTCAGGTCATGATCCCGGAGTCCCAGGATGGAGTCCCACATCGGGCTCCCTGCTCGGCGGGAAGGCTGCTTCTTCCTCTCTCACTCCCCCTGCTTGTGTTCCCTCCCTAGCTGTGTTTCTGTCAAATAAATAAATATTTAAATAAAAGTAATAATAATAATAATAATAAAATAAAATAAAACTACTTAAAAATGAGCTAAAAGGCACAACAGGAGAAACAACGCCCTCTACCATGAGAGAACTACAGAGCAAAGGTCCTTCCCCTAAACCAGGGAAGCTGAGGAACAGAGACCAGCTAAGATTCGAGGGAGGACTCACCCCAACAGCAGGCACTGTGCTAAGCACCTTACATACGCTTAATCTTCATAACATCCCTCAAAGAAAACCATGGTCTAGAATTTAAGGAACTTGCTCAAGGTCCCCCAGTGGCAGACTGCAGCCTGAGGTCACCAACAGCGAGGCAAAGGCCACTGCAAATCCCTGTGGACCAAGCCCCCCGATTTAACTAAAACACTAGGCATGATCACATCTCAAACTAGAGACCTCAAACTACCTCTCCCACTCTTGCTACGCTAAATCGGCAAAACATTAAAGACCAGCTTACCAATGAGTGCCTGTGTGGTTTACAGGACGGAAGGACGGTCTGTTATAAGCGGGCACACACACCACCTGGCATGTAACAAACGCCGGACGGCAGAGACACGGACGGCAGACAGACAGCCTGCAATGACGCAAGCTGTCTTAGACTGGGAGTTGAGAGTGCTGGGTTCCAGGTCCACCGACCCAGCCCTCCCTTTCCCCAATCTGGGATCACTGTAGAAAAGGAGGAGATAAGTGTAAATCTTTGAAGTATTTCCAGCTAGGGGATCTTTAAAAACAAAAACAAAAAAACACAGGGCTTTGAATTTTCTAACTTCGTAAGTTTTTCAGCTACCTAATTACGACTCAGATCCCTAGAAAGAATTTGTTCCTCACAGAAGAAAATGATCAAAATCAATACCCATAATGAGACCAAATGAGTCAGCCTTTGGAAAGCCAGAGTTCGTGGCCCAAAGAGAAAAGGCCGAGTTGAGAAAACATTCAAGAACTACACCTTGATTTTATCTTTAGGCCTCTCTAAATCCTGCAAGATGCCTGGAATCTCTAATTATGTCACGTTGTATTAATATCTAAACAATACAAACCCCCCACTTTCTGTCCCTAAGGACCGTCCCTACAGGCGACTTAGGAGGGAATACTTGGGACAGCTAAAAAGGCCACCATAAGTTTGTCTAAAAATTACTTATTTCAGTGTCCAGATTTAAATCAAGTAGAATTTGCTCTCCTCTCATTGTAAGAGGAAAATTTAGAAGTTCCTGTCTGCAGAAGATGACTCAAAGAATTCTTTAACTGTGTTTATTATTGAACTAAACATTCTTCTCAGCATTACTTGCAATTTGAGTTCTTTTCAAAGAATAAATAAAAACAAAAACATCTCTGTTCATTCTTCCTTCCAATTTGTATCCTCACCCTGTAGTGCCCAGTAAAAATGTACCCTTTTCAATGCACCACTTTCTCGCACCTCTCTGGGGAACAGACTCTCTCCATGCTGAGTGAAGTCAGGAAACTGGGGCTAATTACAAGGGAACCTCAACTGCATCCCTAACTTTTCCATCACGTGATCTCACCCCAGCCATCATCAACTGCCACCTCTAACCTGCCCCTCATCAGTGCTTTCACGGCTCCTCGTCTCAGCCTCCACACCCCCCCATACCTTCCATGGTTTCCTCCTGCCCACCAACTCTGCTCCCCAAAGCCAAACAGCCTGGTGGTGAAAAACGAGCTTCAAATTCTTCCTCTAGTATCATTCATGAGCTGCCTTGACCAGGGTCTTTGCTTCCCACCCGCTCCACGGGAATAAAAGGACACAGCTCCTCTCACTGCTTCAGTATTAGGGGTGCTAACAGGCAGAGCGGCCGTGTCAGCTACTAAGACTACTTTCTGCCTCTCCGGAAATGTCTTGCCCTCCAATTTTCCAAAGCATGAGTGGTTAAGTTCTTCAGCCCTTCCTTCTGTAAGGCTTTGACTATACAAACCATTACCTTATGGAACCCCGAACTCAACGTCTTCTACATCTTTCTTCTATCATCTGTCTCTGTTCTATTCCCATCCCTCCCAGGCTAGCCCTCAGCCCAAACAAGTCCAGGCGACAAAGGACACCTCCATGGACAACTCAACCCAGGCCTGAACTCCCTCTGTGGAGCCCTTTCACATCTACCCTTCCAAGCCCATGCTGCCTCCTGAAGGCAGCATCTCCCAGGCAAAACCACCAGCAGCAAGTAACCTCAAGGAGACCTGACGCCACCCTCTGCTCCTCGGCTCTCCCCCTTTTCATCCAGTAGGCACACCTGCCCCACCTACCACTCCAGCCCACTGCAGCGCCTGAGGTCAGGCCCTCTTCTCTCCTGGGCTTGCTACGGTGGTCCCCTCGTGTCACCTCCCTGCCTCCAGCATGAAGAGTCTCCATTCCCTCTCCGGACACTGCCCCAAGACCTCTGTCATTTCAAGGAAGGCTTTCTGCTTCTACCGCCTCCAGAAGGAAGTCCCCACTCGAATGCCCCGTAGAGAATGACCTTTAGAAGTCTAGCCCTTGACTGCCTCCTCTTGTCATCTCCTACTCTCCCACCCCACCCCGCTCTCTGGCCCCACTCACAACACCAGGCTTGCTCAGTGCCTTTTCATAAACTGCCCTGGTAGGACTCGCGCTCTCCCCCCAGTCTCTGCCTGCTGTTCCTGCTCTTAGGTGTCGTTCCGGCTCAGCACAGAAGCTGGGGCTTCAAGGGCTCCTCCCTCTGGACACTGGGCCTTAGGTAGCCCATTCACATTCCTATCATAGCATCAGTCAGCTACTTCCCACTCGAGTTTTCTCTCTGGATTCCTTTTCTCTTGGTACTCCTAGTGCCTAGCACCATGTCTGGTGCTTTGTAAACATTCAGTCACTGTAAAATGGATGAAATAATCCCCAAATTAAGATCACTTCCCACTTCTCGGGCTCTCCTCTGTCTACAGCACCATAGTCTTGGTCTATTTGTTCTTCCCATTCCTGAACACTAATTTATCCTCTAAAAAATTTCAAAAGTTAAAATTTAAAAATAAAATCTTTTAAAAGAGCTCCCCAAATGTCCCTACTTAGTTGCCTAGATTTTGCTTAAGTATTTTCATTTCCTTAAAAAGCATCAAACCTGAACAATAACTTCAGATATTCAAACAACACCCATATTTTGGCAATCAAAAACTCAGACAAATCATAATTTATAATACGCTGTTTCCACAACTCAGATTTCAACAAAAATCTTTGGTGCCATTTTCCAAAACCGTGATTCTGTTATTGCTTGGTGTGGTATCGAACCTGAAGACAAATGTAAAAATTTAAACTGCCAAATGTTTCTGAAGAGATGAAAAATAACTGCTGTAGGAAATAAAGGATACTTTACCACCAGCAGTTTTTTGTTTCCACTTTTGGCTAATTCCGATTAGTTCCGGGTTATAAAGCATGTCATCCCGTTAGTGAGGGGTCTATTATCATAATCATCTCTCCAGTGTCTTCAGATAACGCTCCCTGCAATCTCTTCCTTGGGAAGTCTTAACTCAGCTGACAAGGCCGGATCTCTCTCATGAGCTAAGAAGGAGAGCTAAATGTGCTTTCACTCAGACTTCAGATTCTTTTGTACTGACCGTATGACCCAGCCATGCCACTTCCCCCGAAGTATTTAGGGAAGAGGCATAAACACTTACGTTCAGACAGAAGCCTGAATGCAAACGTTTACAGCAGCTTTGCTCACAAACGCGCTGGCAAGTAGAAGCAACCCGCACGCCCCGGGGAACGGAGAAACACACTGTGGTATGTCCATATAGCGCTCTACAGCTTGGCAACGGAAAAGCAGCTAGTGTGGATACACACAGCAACAGTGGATGGATTGCAAATGCAGTCTGCTAAGGGAAAGAAGCCATTTGTATGGCATTCTGAAGAAGACCAAATATCCGGACAGAACAAATCAGTGGTTGCCAAGGGTTGGGGTGGGAAGAATCTGACTACCAATGCACAGCAGGAGGAAAGTTTCAGGGATGATGGAACCATTCCCTGTGCATGGCAGTGGTGGATACACAGCGCTTTACGCTCATTAGAACCCCTAAGACTATATATACCACAGGGGAGATTTCACTGTATGTGAATTTAAAAGTTAAAAAAGTTAATTACTTAACCATGACTCGGTTAAAGATCATGCCTCGAATATAATTAACACACAGGTATGGATTTCCTCAGTGTTTCCTGGGATGTGGTTACTGTACTAATAGGAAGAGATGCTAGCGGAATGAGGAGGGAGCAACCCCAAATCTTTTCCGGATACTTTCGGTTCCCCTTGCACTGGCAACCGTCCTGGGGTCCCACGTTGGGACAACCTCTGCTCCAGCTGTGAGCAGCTAGATGGGGAGTTCTCGTAAGGAGATGAGGGAGGTTATTCAAACCCAACAGAAGATAGACCCAAGAAAGCATTCCAAGGGAAGAAATAAAGGGGAACAGTAGACACAAATCTGAAAATTCTAACACATCTTTGTCAAAGGTATACACTGAAAATTCCATCTACATGTTGGCTGCCTCCCTCCTAAACCCTTCTTTAAAAAGGAGTCAAGGTGGATGGGGGCAATCTCTTTGTGAGAAAAGGCGGCGGAAAAGAGAGAGAAACAAGCCTCCTCTCCTGTACCAGGTTGCTGAGAATCCTAAAAGCCCTGGATCTAATGTTTCTTAACGTGCAAAAAATAATCCCAAGTAAGCAAGGATTCAACAGCCTGTGACACTTTCTTTCCCGCATACCCTCATCAGCCAGACCCACACGTTCCTCCTCCAGAGGGAATGGCTGGCTTGTCATCCTCCAAGCCTGCCGCAGGCAATCCCTGGCTGGCTCCCGGTGTGGCCGTCCGCCTGGCGACAGTGACAGCAAGGACAGAGGCCCGGCCCCAAGTGTGGGTGCCACCCTGTTCCCTCCTGGCTCTTCCAGGAAGCAGAATGCTATTGCTCACTCTCCACACTCACATTCCCAAGCCCAGAATGTGGCTCCCTTCCGGTCCCTGGAGACCTGGGCCTGTTACATTGTTCTACCTCAGCAGGAGATCTCCACCTGAGACTAACCTCAGTCCACAGCCCAGCTCCTGATTGCTGCCCTGGAGAACCAGCTCTCCAAGCTTAAACAGCCCCTGCAGCTGGAAAGGCAAATGCAAAACAAATGCGATTTTCCAGGAGCCTTCTGGGGGGAGGAGGAGTAACAAAGCTAAAAACCACAGAGAGAGTAAACCAGAACATTCTGCGACAGGCAGTGCCTTACAGAAAGGGCTCTTAAAACAGACCATCAAGAAACATTTATTGCAAAGAGTTAGCTGTCAAAGTTAAATAAAAACCACCCACTTTCTGAAGACAGGAGTGAAGGACTGAATTATAAAACAGCTTATTGTATTAAGCTAATTAAGGTTTATCATATTCGCCATCTGAGTTTTAGTTGGCACCAGAGAAGCAGGAGCACCATGTCGTGCAACGTGGACTGCGATCTGCTTTGCAAGCAGATTTCTGCCACACTCAGAGGCTGAACCTCTGGCAGTCGAACATGATGTAGAATTGAAAACCAATTTTAGCACAGTGATTGGTAAAGAATTTTGTTCCATGATGTAAGCTATTTACTGGTGTATCAGGCCGAGATTACGTTTATCTTTACTAAATACTGTGCCAAGTAGTCTGAGCTCACCATGCACTCGCTTCCCTTTTGCCAGCTTTATCACATACTGGGTGTTCTGCAATCATATGAAAAAATCCGTAACAATAAAAACCCTTGCATACTTGACACTCTTCAGGCAGATACTCTGCCCACCAACGGCCAGCACGCAACTTAACATATCCTCGGCATTTCTGAAAAGACTCGACTGCGCAAAATCCAGGAGGAACAAAATACCCTCTTCAAAGTAGGGGACAAATGTATTTTCAGTCCTGTCCTCTATGGGCTCCTCCTAACTGTACTTCTTCCAAACCAGAACCCAGAAGGAGTTCTATCTGCCGTGGAGATCGTACTGGATAGGATTCTGGAGCTGCTGGTTTCCTGTTTGGGGAAGTTGCAGCTCTTTTCACCAGGAACCCCAAGGAAAGATGTTCAGTGTTCCCCCTGTAAGCGCTCACTGCCTTTGTTCTTCACTTTGCTAGACTCATGACTGCTTTCTCCTCTCTGGTCCTTCAAAAACCTCTGGTTTTGGGGGTGCATATGAATGCCAGCTCCAACAGAACTACCAGCTCTTTCAGGCATCAGACATTTTCCACCATCCACCGCTATTAAGGCTTTGAGTTAACAGGCATCTTTTCACAGATGAAGCCAGACTAGCCAGTTTCCTCCTGGTACTACATTAGCATTCCACATTAAAATGTATGCCACAAATAATCCAATGGCAAACTCACCGTCAACAGCCCCCAAAATCAATAAAAGCCATTCCACCACTTGACTCGGAGTTGAAAAACCTTTCAGGTTAACACAGAGAGCAAGGTAAAAGGAAAGTGATGAAGGAACAAAAGGCAGATCTACCTTCAGACTCCTCAAATCCTCAAAAGGAGGCCAGGCTGCCTCGGTTTGGCCAAGTCCTTCCTTTTTTTTTTTTTTTTTTTTGTCATCATCAGGATAATGCTACATGTGTGCTGCTTTAGTCTTATGGAAAACAGTGCGTTTTCCACAAGGCCCTGGTGCCTACCATTCTCTAAACTTGCCTCTTTCCAGGCCTGCCTCTTTCTCAAGGACTAGCCACATGCGAATTAATGAAGTCATTCTGATTTTTGTCTTGATAGCAATACCATCATAAAGTTGCTCTAATCCCATTAAACTTGGATAAAATTAAAGAGTATTCCTTCTCCACTATGAACCCAAAATTATCTCCAGGGTACCAATCCACTGTTCATCTGTCTCTGTGTGGACCTTCAAGAAAACACTTAAATTCATGCTCAAAATATCATATCTCACCTTGTGAACCTTGACCTTTTGGAAAGACTTTGGCTCAATGTTCAGTTACTGTGTCACACGGTTGCATTCTCTGCAAATATGAAAGGGTTAAAAGCAGCCCCAGTCAACAGGCCTACAAGGAAAAAAAAAGACAGCATGTATGCCTTACAGCATCACTGGAATGCATTTATGCTCATTTCCTAGAACAATACTGTTACCTTTTGGCCTTCATAACAGAAGTATCCCCAACACCCTTTAGTAGCTTCTAAAAGGAAAAGCACAAAACAGAGAACATACCCTGCAAGAGAGAAAAAAAAGAAAAAAAAAAGCATGCAAAGTAGCATTCTCCAGCAACAAACAAACTACCATTACAAATCCATCAGCTCATTTTGGTTTGGTTTTGTTAAAAACACAGAGAAAGAGAGAGAGAGAGACTGCATAAACCAAGTGTCCCCACCCTAGCAAGGCACATTTTTTTCTTTAATAAGGGTCATAAATCTCAGCTCCTTGTCCATCCCTTAAGCAAAAGAAAAAGGCAGGAAAAGCCCAAGTAATCTCAGACCTTGCAAATCTGCACCTTTTTTTCCATCTTCTCTACACAGAATCTTTTAGGGCTCCATTAGTCACGTACCAGTGCTGTGTGGTGCCTAAGTGTACATTCACATACTGTGTTGGGATGGTACCTTCCTGCAAGCTCCTCTGCTTTTGGCTGCCATGGAGGGAGGAAGCTGCTATCCCACTGTAGTAGCTCAGTGACTGCATTGTGTTCAGGAGCTGATCTGCCTCAAACCAGTTTCAGCCGGTTCTGGTCACCCTACATAAAAAAGCTATGGCAACCCTCGCTGAGTTGCCAACAAGTCCCTGAAAATCATCAGCACAGAGGGGATCTCGCTAGGAGTTGCTTTTCCCTTTTAGGTCTTCATGAGGAGGGGAAGGTCATCGTGTGCCCCCCACACACACCAGCACCGCACAAGCACACAGCCCTGGAAATGCTCACCTCACAAGCACCCCAGAGCCCCTCAGGGCCCATCCCCCCTGCCCCTCCACCCCAAAGCCCACCGCAGACACTGTTTCCCCCTCCTTCTCCTTCCCCTACTTACCTCCCACAACCTGGCTCACATCTTTGTGTACGTGTGTGTCAGTGTGTGTTCTCTGGGTTGGTGGCTGACAAAGAGCCCCCAGGAAAGCAATCTATGTGTGTGTCTCCTCACACTGGATGCGTCGGCTGCAGGAGCGGCCTCGGCCTCCTAGCAGAGTGGTGCTGGCTTGTTGACCAGGCTCCTCTCTGCCTGTCACCCCCACCCCACCCAGCCCCCTCCTCCCGTCCCTCTCCTCGCTCTCCCAGCCCTGTCACCACCACCACCAGCAGCCCCCCCAGTCTCCTCCTCCTCCAACCTTCTCTTCTTTCAAGCACCTGGGGGGAGAGGTCCAAATCCCTTCACCTCAGGGTAGAAAACTAGGGATGCCTGGAGTGGGGGGTGGGGCTGGGGGGGGGCAAGTTAAGGGGCAGTGAGAAAGAGGGGCACAGAGGCCTTTAAAGAATCCTCGGTGCACCGCCAGCGCTGGAGGGGGTAGGAGCGAGCTCCAGCGCTCACGTGGCCCCCCTCTCTGAACCTGTGGGGCCTAGCGAAACCGGCTCGTCCTCGGCCCCCCCAAGGAAGCTGGCGGGGCCCGAAGGCTAGCCGTCCCCAAGGCCTGGGTGGGACAGGCCACTGCAGTCAGGCCAAGGGGCCTGAGCCTCACGCGCTCACCCCGGCCCGCAGGGGTGGGCACGAGGGGCCGCGCGTCCGCCTCTTTCCCGCAGCCCACCCGCGCGCCCCGTCCTGCGCTGCCCTCGCCCCTAGCTCGCCGGCCCCCCCACCCCGCCCCGGCCGCCCCTCGCCGCCCCCCGCCCCGCGGGCGCACACCCACCCCCTTCCCGGGGTTGGCCTTCGCAGCGGTCAAGCCCGGGCGCCTGGGCCGCAGCTCGGATGACCTTTGTTCAGCGCGGCGCCGCCGGCTGCTGCTGCTGTGGCTGCTGCTGCTGTCGTCGTAGCGGCGGCGGCGGCGGCTTCCATGTTACGGGCGTGTCATCTGCATTCCCGCTGCCGGGGTCTGTGTGTGCGTGTGCGGTGGAGCGGCCTCGCCGCCGCCTGCCGCCGCCGCCGCCGCCTCCCGGGCTGCCGGCTCCCGCGCCCCCGGGCCGCCCCGCCGCCGCCGCTGCCGCCGCCGCCGCGGCCTCGCCGTGCGCCGGGCCCCGGGCCCCGCGCCTCCCGGGCGGCGCGTTCTAGGCCGCGCGGCAGCGGCGGCGGCGGGGCGGCCCGCCACGCCGGGGCCTACGGCTGGGGGTGCGGGCCCGGCGGCGGCGGCCCGAGCGGCGAGCGAACAAAAGGGAGCGCGGCAGAGGGGGAGGGGGCGGCCGGTGGGGGAAGGGAGGATTCGGGGAGAAGGGAGGCGAGAGCGCGAAGCCCCGCAGCCGGCGGGCGCGGACGCCCGGCCGGCGCCGACTCCGCGGCTGCGAGAGGAGCCCCGCGGACCTGCCAAGTCTCGCCCATATGGGGCTGCTGGATTGCAACTTCGCCCCGGAGAGCAGGGTGGTGGTGCTGAGGGGCTGGAGGGAGGGCTTCTTTTTTTTTTCAAACGACATTTCGGGCTCTCACCCAGTCCTTTCCATGGCCCCAAGCCGCAACTTACTCGAGTGGAAGGAAGCAAGGCCTCGCCAAAGATGGTTGAAAAAGACCGTGAGCCTCTCTACCCAGGATCTCGAAGCCAAGGTGGTGGTTGTTATCCTCGTAATGGTGGCAAATAAGTAAGAAGAGAGCACGCTATCTTCAGATAAATTAAATCTGAAATTCTCCCTGGAGGTGGAAGAAGGGGCTCTCCTCTGTTTAGTGGTTTGGAGCCCTTTCGCCTTAAACTGAGCCACAAAAGAATGGAAGACACCCCCTGGGGTGGGGAGAAAGCCCTGGTGTAAAAGACACACGTTTTGCTTTCAGAGAAAAAGCCACTGGGGCCAGATTGAAACATGGCATGTTCAGTTCTAGTAGGATTTTTTTTTTCTAATGGGGGAATGATACTGAGTAAACAAGATGTAATAGCTAGGTCTTTAAATTCAAGAAGGGAGATGGTGTACAAATACAGCAAGCACATATTGTACATACAGCAGGTGGTCATAGCCTGCAGAACGCAGAAAGATACATACATAAACCCGGTTCAGACCACAGAGGTGTGCACAATCGTTAACACGTCCACGAAGGAGACAATGTTACCAACAGATCAGGTATGCTATTATCCAGCCCTCGGTCCCGGGTCCTACCTCTTTCACAGACGTGCTCTCAATTAAATGGTTCTTTGAAAGGAGAGAGAAACCCCATGTCAAGCTAATTGTGCTTGCCCTGGAACTAGGACAAAATGGAAGGATCTGAAAAAAAAAATGTCACCATAAGCTCTTAAAAAGGCTCACTTGTGTGTGAACGGATGGACGCTAAAGAAAACTAGTATTGCTCGAGTAGCACTGAAGACTCCCAGCATGGGAAGCTGTTGCTGTGTATTATATTTTAAATTAGATTAATTGGTTAATATTTGCAAAGTATGCGGAAAAGTTGTTGTGGTTGGTTCGGATTTTTTTTTTTTTTTAAACCTCGGTATGCCTCTCCTTTGCATTAACTTCCATTGAGGAAGCCATTGTTCTCTCTTATGGGCACACTATGATGTAAATTGAAAGTAGCATTTTTGCTATTTAAGACTTTTCATGTAAATGAACCAAATGATTGTGTCACGGTAGAGCTGTTGGTCTTTCATTGCAAACAGCAAATTGGAGTTGCACATACGTGGGCACGCGTTTTTACACGTGTTTAGAAAGACCTCTGTAATCTGCAAATTTTGTCAGCCAAGGCATCACATTATCAGTGTTACAAGATGATGAAATTGAAACTCTCATCTTCTTTTAGCCTGAAAAGGGTGCCAGAGCTCCGTGGGTTGAGTTTCAACTTTACCTGGGCTTGATTTCATTTGAAAGGAGGCCTTTTTTCTTCTCCCAAAGGTGGGCCTTTATTAGCATGCGAGTAAAAACATTCCAGGCATTTTAAGAGTATACGAGGACCTACTTACCTGAAATCTTGATACACTACACATACTCTGATATATGAAATTTCATAATGCACATATCCTAGTAAATCCTAGGTTCCCTAGATTTGGAATCTTTGTTTACTTAACATGCTCCCTTGCCCTGCCCCCATTCCTTCTCTCTGGAGTTGAAAGCACAGCCCTGCAGTGTTTGAATGGTTACAAGAATTGTATTACCAACCTAAAGTCTGCACTTCTTATTTTTATCATAAAGAGGCTTTAGTTGTACAACTGCCTGGTGGCCTCATGATGCCAAATACTTTTTAAGCAGAGCTTTGTACAAAGCCCAGTGTTTTGGTCAAACTCGCTGGAGGAAATTAGTTTGAAAGCACAATTCATCATTTGCACAAACAGTGACAGATAATATTGCATCTGCTTTTAAAAACCATAAACAACAAAAATAAAAAATAATGATTTGTTGCACCTTGCCTCCAGTTCTATTTTTACAAAGAGGATTTCAGAGAAACCCTTTTGCCAGGTAGACCAACTGTTAAAAGCAAAGCACCCATCCTAGCCCATTCTATAAAATTACTGAGTTTCACAACAGGAAAAAAAAAAAAAAAACCTAAGTTTTTGAAAAATGACACTACCCCTCTACAAAAAATCAACACAAAGATTCATTCTGTTATTCTACATACATCAGGCTATCTTGGGTACCGTTCTGCTCTGGGCAACAATAGAAGTAACTTGACTGCACGAATGAAATAAACGATTATTTGAGTGCTGTAGATAAGAAAGAACAGAACAAAGAAATCATATTATTCTTATGCCAAATAGAAACTAAAGGAATTCCAAATCCTCTGGGATTTTGTTTGTTGCTATTTTTATTGCTAACTCATCATGTTTTAGCTTTTCCTCCAATCAGTATATTGCAAAATCCCAGCTTTTCTTTTTTCTCTTTTATCCTTTTGTGCTTTGAAACCGGCTTTACAAGTGCATATAGTTATCAATCTACACATAATACTTCACCTCCAAATTCCACCATGAATTCGGAAATTCCTTTGTTAGAGCACACAAAAGGTGTGTTCCTTGAGGAAAAGGAGACCAAAAACGAGAAGAAAAACCTTTTCTTTATCTCACCATCAAAAGGCCTTGCAAACTACTCCAAACTCAGTCTCCTGACCTGAGCTTTCCATTTTTTTACCTCAAAACTAAGGTTAGCCTAGGAATGTTACAGAGTTTGATAGGTTATATTTGCTGGCTTGTTTTTAAAGGAATGATTACACTATTCAGCACCAGCATTATAATTTAAATATCTGTAGCTGAGTGGCCAGCAAAGAAAAGAAAAGCCATCCTATCCTTTTAACATCAAAATATTGATAGACTTGGGTTGGTTTTGGGTTTTTTTGTTTGTTTGTTTTGTATTTTCCAAAAACATACCCTTGAAAGAAAACATAATCAGCTTTAAATTATTATTAGCCTATCAGAAATAGACTAGAGGGAGGTCTGGGAAAGGATTCCCCTTATCCTTCCTTAGTGATTTTATAAATAGATTTTCTGTAGCAAAGCCACATCCCCTTTCTTGATCCTTAGTTTAGAAATAACTGCATGGAGCGCCTGGGTGGCTCAGTGGGTTAAAGCCTCTGCCTTTAGCTCAGCTCCTGATCTCAGGGTCTTGGGATCAAGGCCCGCATGGGCTCTCTGCTCAGTGGGGAGCCTGCATCCTCCTCTCTCTCTGCCTGCCTCTCCGCCTACTTGTGACCTCTCTCTTTGTCAAATAAATAAATAAAATGTTTATAAAAAAAATGCCTGCATGATCCTGGAGTCCTGGGGCCTCTTACAGCATCAGGCTCCCAGCTCCATGGGGAGTCCGCTTCTCCCTCTGACCTTTTCCCCTCATGCTCTCTCTCTCAAATAAATAAATAAAAGTAAAATCTTTTAGAAATGCCTGAAAAAGCCCTTTCACTCAGAGACCTGAATGTGCGGGAAGTGGAGTGTCTGTGAAAAGATAAACTGGGGCATATTAAAAATTTCAAGAGTTTATTTGAGCAAAAATCAAATTGGGCAGCGCAAAACGGAAGTGCTTCAGAGCGCTCCACCTACAGCAGCCCAGGGAGAGACCAAGAAGGTGCAGGAACAAAGAAAGGAAATTATGTGATTGGCCAGAGCTACAGCCCAATCGGCTGTTTGTGATTGGGTGTCCTTAGCTTTTCCATTATGTAACCTTAAGGTATTTACAGGCTTAGATTTTGATTTGCCTTCGTGGGCCACCCTGTCATCTGAGCTGCCTCAGTCCCTTGGCCTCCTTGTTTTAATTAATTTAACGGTTCAGAGTTGGGCATTGCGTGGGAGGCCCCGCGATACATGAATGACTTCCTGAATCCTGGCTACTAGACTGATCCGCTCTGGTTTATCTCCTGCTGTCCCTTTCCCGCCTAACGGCTGCAAAGCCAGTCTCCCAAGGAAAGAGGATAGAGACCAAGGAAAGGGTCGTTTTATGAACTCTAGAGAATCCAAGAAAAGCCAGATGTAGGGAGTTTGGGATTCCAGCACAGAATCACTTTCAGGAATGGTGGGCAACAGGGCAAGGACTGTTGAGAATTTTGTAAGATTTCCTACTTCTTTGTAAAGTTTATATTTTTCCTGAGGATCTTTGAAAGGGAACCCGTGTTTGAGCTTGTTTCTGACTCTCCAAGCCTCAGAGAAGGGAAGGAAAGCTAGGAAGGTATCAGAAAAAGGAGAGCCATCGGTTAATCTTTTTTTTTTTTTTTTTTTTTTTTTTTAAAGATTTTATTTATTTGACAGCGAGAAACACAGCGAGAGAGGGAACACAAGTTGGGGGAGTGAGAGAGGGAGAAGCAGGCTTCCCGCCGAGCAGGGAGCCCGATGTGGGACTCGATCCCGGGTCTCCGGGATCATGACCTGAGCCGAAGGCAGTCGCTCAACCAACTGAGC
>PITA01018459.1:0-24142 GCA_004023965.1 Spilogale gracilis
AGTTTCCTATTATAGCTGTAACAAATCACCACAAATTTAGTGGTAATTTAAAACAACACACATGCATTTTCTTACAGCTCTGGAGCCCATAAATCCAAAATGGGTCTTACTGGGGTAAAATGAAGATATTGACAGGCCTGTATTTCTTCAGAAGGGTCTCAGGGAGAATCTGATTTCCTGTCTTTTCCACTGTCTAGAGGCTACCCGCATTATTGGCTCATGGCCCCTTCCTCCATCTTCAAAGCCAGCAGTGTAGCAGCTTGAAATCTGTGATCTGACCCCTGGTTTGATCAACACACCGTTTTCTCTGGCCTTTCTGCCTCCCTCTGTTTGGGCTCCCCCCTGAATAACCCAGTATAATTTTCCATCTTGAGATCCTTAATTAGCTCAATCACACCTGAAAGGTTCCTTTGCCATGTAAGGTGACATATTCCCAAGTTCCAGGGGTCAGGATGTAAGCATCGTTGAGGGCAATCTGTGTACTGTACCCTCTAAGGGTGTTCAGCCTGCCTGTTGGGCTAGGAGCCAATGCACATGGGCTATGTTCAGGCTCTGACACCTAGAAGCCGAGTGGCTTTGTGTGGGGCACAGTGTCTCTCCAAGCTTATCCTCTCTTCTGCAAAATGGAGTGAGGAATCAGGTAGTGAGGACAGGAATCAGTAGAGAGCTCTGTGCCTGGCCAACCACATGCTAGGTAGCTAGGAGATGTTACAAAGACTGTTGCTAGTTTTAGTCTTACCTGTGTTATTTTCCCCCAAGTCTAGTCCTTCCCTCATTGCCTGTAGCTAACCACTTTCTTCCTGTCTGAAGCAAGAAATGCAATTGAGGCACTCTGCCCTGACCACCTCATGTGGTCATCTGCCTTTACCTTTATATTGGTGCCTTAGCTAATTATGTTTGGGCAAGATTTGGTTTTTGTTTGCTTAGCAAACTCTATGAGGCATTTCCAGATTTCTCATAATGCTCTGTAGACAGATCGCTCTTCAAAGCAAAGATGTTGTTTGTTTGGTTTATTTACCTTCTGTTCATTAGTCTTGCCTCTGGGGTTATTAGTCCCTAAAGAGAGAATAGGGTGCAAGAGACCGCACCTGGGGCAGCTTGAAACCTTGGGGGCATGCAGAGTTGGCACATCAGTGGGGTTCTGCTCTCTTGCCAGGAAGGAGAAAAAGCAGACTTAAGCAGCACATGGGAATAGAAGAATGCTAAGAGAAGTCTGATGAGATGATAATCCACATTTGCAGTTCATGCAACTTCTCCAAACTTCCAGAGTAATTTTGGGAGTTGAGAACTAGAACATCTTTTAAGAGCAAAGGGAGAATGTGACTTTTTCAACTTCACCCTCCCCCCACCCCAAAGTAACAGGAAAGGTTTAGCTTTCACTCAGGAATTTTTCCCCAGAGTTTAGTGCTCATTCCAAAACAACAGTGTTTCCTAAAGTGAAGGCAGAAGGCATGAAGAGGTAACAAGATGCAGACCCAGTGCTGGTTGAACAACCCTATGACTCAAGACCAGAAGGCAATTTCCTCTTCTCTTCTCTTCACTTTACCTAACTTTACCTTAAGGAGAACATCTCAAGTCCTTGCACCTTTGTGACCCTTGCTAAGCCTCTCTGTTAATAAAGAGACATAAAACTGGACACTTAGAACCTCGGACAGTGTGTGAGCCTACTGTAGCACCATAACCCAGTCCCAGAAACAAAGACCACACACAAGCTTCCGGAACAGACATTTATTCTCTCAGAGTTCTGGGGGTCAGAAGTCTGAGATAAAAATGTGAGCAGGGCTGGTTTTTCCTAGGGGCTCTGAAGGAGAATCTGCCCCATGCCTCTCCCACGGCTTCTGGAGATGTGGGCAGTCCTGGGTGTTCCTGACATGTTGATGCCTTCTTTCGTTCTCTGCCTCTCTGCCATGTAGCATTCTCCCTGCGCATGTGTCTGCCTCTGTATCCAGATTTCCCCTTTATGTGGCTCCATAGTGCTCACTCTCAAAATTGTACTAGGAAGCTCCTGCTACTATCTCAGAATATGGAACTGAGTCATATGATCAAACCAAGCTGCAAGGATGCTGGGAAGTTAGACCTTTTTCTGTGGAGTAATATACCAAGTTAGAGAAAAGGTGATAGCCAGCAGCCTCTGCCAGGTGAGGAATGGAAAGAGGGCTCTGTACCCCACCCAGCTGGAGACTCATGGTGGGATATCTGTGGGTTATTTAAAAATAAATAAAGAAATATAAAGAAATGCAAAAAACAGAGTTTCAGAAACTGTTCTCTGACCACCTATTGAAATCTGATAAAACAGCACCTTTAATTCATTTCTCCAGTTACAGGCTTTGCAGCGCAATGCCAAAGCCCCCCTTGAGCATAACGCCAGTAGTTCCCATTCAACACCCCTATGAACGGGAGGCCCAGCCAATGGCCGTTGTGCCTGTGCTCCCTCCCACCATCTGCCGCAGCAAGCCCTCCGTGTTGCCAGACACTGTCTTTTCTCTTGGTATCCCTCACCACACACTGAGCACATTTACCTCAAGCTCCTCTAGCCCCCCAACTATCTTTGTATCCTTTGCATGCCCAGCACCTAGCACAGTGCCTGGCACCTAGCCCATCCTTTGAAGGAGAGGTTCTGAGTCAGCAGCATCCCCAGCCCTTCCCCCAAAGGTGCTCCAAACCCTAGCGACCCAGGATTTCTCGTATGACTGCAGTTCAGAGGCTCCTTGGGGTGCCCTGTGGCCAGCAGGTGTTTCTCTGAGAGGCCTTTTGTGGTCCTGGCTCCATGCGAGGCTGGGCAGGCCCCACTGTCCCCGGCATCCTCCCCTACACAGAGCTTCTGGGCAGCTGGTGGTTAAGACCATAGTGGGAAGCCATTGTGTGTGAAACACAGGGACAGCAGGCATGCAAAACTACTTCCCAGCTCTGCATGTGGCATAATTGTATTTTCAGAGAGGGCCGATCTATTAGCCAGGTGCAGGTCTCAACAGTGTAACTTTTATAAAGAAAACACTAAAGGCCTCTCAGGGCGAAGGATATTATAATTATGGATGATTTATACTCCCCAGCTAATGTATACATTGCACTTTATGAGAATGTTCTACTTGACGTGGCTAGAAACATTAAGCAAAAATAGTGTTGCTGCCTGGGTTAGAAACCCATCTTTTGTTTTATGTCTAATCTATCCAGTGCTAAAATATTTGGAATGATATGTCTGCATGCTGCTGGGAAGGAAATATGAACATAATAAGTGCATTTGTGATTTCAGACCAGATTGTAATTTCCCTCTAAAAGACCTCACTGAGTTTAGCATATCTGTTCTTCAGTGGAATGTTCACTGCATATTGGGAGTACAAAGGTAAAAAGGAATAATAATGATTTCAAGGCTTAGAGGCACCTTAGTGGTTATCTAGGCAGGGGGTGTCCCAACTCCCATTACAATGTTGACTGGGAAATAATCTGACTTGTATGATTTGGAACCCAGGGGTCAGAGAGGGGAGGAAGGGGAAGAAGCCGTGATGTCAGTGGAGAGGGCCTGTAGCCCCTTTGCCATGTTGCTGTGGTTAAGAACAGGCAGCCCTCCCCATGAGTTCTGCTCCACCTACTAGGGTTGATACATCATGGAGTCTCTCTGCACCTCAGTTTTTAGGGGATTAAGCCAAAAGGCAAAGGGGATTATGGTTCTGCCCATGATTTTGATATGGTCGGGTTTTCCCACCAAGTAGTTCTCTAACTATAATTTAACTCAATCCTGACACCACCCACTTGGAGAGAGTGTCAGATCCCACAGGTGAAGGGCTCGGCCCCACAGACTGCCCCCTCCCTGCTTCATACTCAGACTGTGAGCCCACCTTGGGTTTGATAACCCAATCTAGTCCTCTTGGATCTTTTTTTTTTTTTAAGATTTTATTTATTTATTTGACAGAGAGAAACACAGCCAGAGAGGAAACACAAGCAGGGGGAGTGAGAGAGGGAGAACCAGGCTTCCGGCCGAGAGGGGAGCCTGATGTGGGGCTGGATCCTGGGTCTCCGGGATCATGACCTGAGCCGAAGGCAGTCGCCCAACCATTGAGCCACCCAGGCGCCCCGTCCTTTTGGAGTTTTATGGAGGCTTTGTGGCATAGACATAATTGATTAAATCCTTGGCCTGGTGATTGAACTCAATCTCCAGCCACTCCCCCTCCCTAGGGATTGGGGAGGGGGGGAGGTGGCACTGAAGGCTCCAATCCTGGAATCACAAGGCCACTTCTTCTTGCACCCAGCCCTCATCCCCAGGTGGGTCCCAAAGTCACCTCATTAGCATAGCAGGAGCCACCTTTGTCCTCCCATCACTTAGGAAATTCCAGGGGCTTTAGGAGCTCTGTGCCAGAAATACATACGAAGACCAAATATATATTTCTTTTTTTTAATAATGTGATATTATTTTCTTTATTTTTTTAAGATTTTATTTATTTATTTGACAGAGAGAAACACAGCTAGAGAGGGAACACAGGCAGGGGGAGTGAGAGAGGGAGAAGCAGGCCGGATGCGGGCGGGACTCCATCCGGAACTCCGGAATCATGACCTGAGCCAAAGGCAAATGCTTAATGACTAAGCCACCTAGGCAGCCCCAAATATATATTTCTTACTATAAATCACACTATAACAGGGATCAGGACAGCCCTTCCCTCATATGGTTGTCACAACAATAAATGGGATAATATATGCAAATTATCACTGAGACAGTGGCATTGCCAAGGAGAAAGCCCACCCAGGGTGGTGGAAGTCAACCTTGGTCATCCACAGAGAAGGATTGCAGAGCACTCATCAATGAAGGAGGTAAGAACTGCATTCTGAAGGAACTTGCCCAAGGTCATCGAGTTAATTAGTGGCAGACTCTCGCTCTTTCTACTCAGGGTCTAGGCACTGGTGTTTTCCTGCAGCCTTCAGTGGGTATGCCGAGACCCACCCCCTTGCTCTCTCAGCTGGACAGGCCCCTGGTCCTCGGTGCTTGCTTGCCGGAACTCCATCATTCTTTCCATTCACTGTATCATAGACAAAAGGAGGTACCTGCCCATTCCTTTTCTGGGGAAAAGAAAACGTCACCCTGCCTATTAGGAGGGGAATGACTTTTAGTTTTCTTAAAGTGAATCAGTGAAGCATCAACTTTACATATTTTTGTCAGCTACACATACCACATTAATTATTATTTCCTTGATATTTTTCCTCAAATTGACTCATTAAAAAACAATTACCATCTATAGCCTCAATCTAAACAAGAACCCATTTTTAATATACTTTTCTTTTATTGAGGTGAAATTCGCATAACATGCAATTAACCTTTTTAATGTGCACAATTCAGTGGTATTTAGCACATTCTCAAACATCCTCATTCCTCTAAAAAAACACTGTGTAACTATTAAATAATTTACCCCTCCCCCTATTCTCTGGGTAAACTCTAACCCATTTTCCATCTCTATGAATTGAGTGATTCTGTATATTTCATATGAAAGGAATAATATAATATGTGATCTTTTTGTATGTGGCTCCTATCACTGAGCATCATGTTTCTGAGGTGTATCTACATTGTAGCATCTATCAAAACTCTACCCCCTTTGCATGGCTGAATAATATTTCATTATATGGATCTACCACAATTGATTTATCTTTTAATCCACTGATGGACATTTGAATTGTGTTCATTTTTTGACTATCATGAGTAATGGTACTGTGAACGTTTGTGCACAAGTTGTGGACCTATTTTTCTTTCTCTTAGCTATACACCCAGGAGCAGAACTGCTGGGTTATACAGTCTAGTACAATCAAATGTTTGATTAAACAACATTTTTTTTTAAGTTTCTATCCTACCACCATCTCCAGGACTATTGGTGGTGCACATACAACTTAAGAAATATCACCAGTAATTATTAATAATATATATTGTCTCCATTTTACAGATTAAGAAATCGAGGTTTATATCCCTGAAGTCAGCATAAAGAGTAGACCCAGGATTCTAGGTCACTTTTGACTGTCTTTTATTAATCTTTTATTTAACCATCCTTTGTGATTGGTTGATTATTATTAAGCATAGTACATAATAAAATGAATGCAAATATTACCCTCTTCCTCTCCACATGATTAACAAGTTAGATCCCCGCAATCTCTCTGAGTCTTTAAAACTACAACCCCAAGATTCTGAATTGGCCTTTTACTGGTTCTAGACATCACTTCTCCATGATAGAAGATAAATGCTAGTCATTCATTTCTATCCTACCTCATCAGCAGCTCCAAAAACTAGCGTTTTTACTATTTTACCGACTGTTAATTTTTGCAAGTGAATTTTTGGTTTGTTTTCAAGGTCCCAAATTAAGGATAGATTAAATCTCTATTCTTGATGCATGTTTACCTAGAAGACCCCAAGTATAGCGTTGGTCCCTACTCTTGCTTCAAAGAGCCTGCCCTGGCTACTGCTCCACTACGTTAGGTATTGTTAGGGTTCTCATTTGTAACAAACACACTCAACAGCAGGTATTGTATCTCGCCACTATATCTGTCTGGTAAAACTGGTACATGGGATCATGTATGAAGTAGTTTCTTGAAGGGTAGCTGTATATTGTATAAAGAGAATCAAAACTGCTTTCAACCTTGTGTCTCCTCCTTCTTTAAATCTGAAAGGAAGCAAGCTAGTTGGTAGAAGGAGTCTGCCCTGAAGGAAGATCAATACCAATCATGTTCATTGCCCCAAGTATAAACCTCTCCTGAAATGAGAGTTAAGACGATGTAATACAGCTTCCGTCCTTATCTCCTGCATCCTAGGGAGGCTTCAGATATTCCAGATAGAATGTGTTCTTCTTGAAGAAGGGACTGGACATTTTGATGAGTTGACCCTTTCCATTGCTTCGGGCACACCATGGCATACCAGGTTGAAATGGTCCACAACCTCAGAGCCTGGTTTCCCCAGCATGGACGTTCAGCCGCCTGTCCCAGATGAGTGTCCTGGGGAGAACTTAATTCATCTCTTGTCGGGACTCCTGGAAAAATACCAGGGAATAAAGGAAGCTGGCACACATCTGCAGAGGGACACAGGAGTCCCAGGTGTTCCTCTAGGGTATTGTTTCGCAGCATGAGTTTCAAGGCAGCCTACACAAGGGTCACTTAAGGATTTATTCAAAATGTGGATTTGGGGACTCCACCGCAGGCTAGCTGAATCAGATCACTGGGGCTTTGACCTGGTACACTTGAGTTTGTATCACGCTACCCAGGTGATTCCAGGATCTGCTCATTTTACGAACCATGAGTGTGGGAGGACTTCATAAATGCCTGGTGAAACCATTAAGTCCAATCAGATTAATTAATTAAATAAACATCTGCCTATATCCCAATTCATAGCTTTCATGTTGCAATTCCCTCCTGATGTCCAGAGGCACCATTTAATAAATGAGTAGCCAGGGACATTAAAATGAATTATGTGTTTATTTTCCCAAATCTCTTAGCCTTCCCAGTGAAAATGTGTACCCCCGAGAATCTCACCTGATGGGCATGCTTGGTGGTCTTTCCAGAGAAAGAAAGTGTTCCCTGTCCTCAGAATGTGAACGAGATGAAGCAGCAATTTCACATTAGTATTATGCTTAATAATTAATCATACCCAGAAACATGCACGAGCATTGGCTATAGACATTCTCAGTCAATAAGTATTTTCAGTGCAACAAATGTGGACTCAGTTCTCACCTTAAGTAAAAGATGGCAAAGGATGAGGAGGAGGGTGGGAGACACTCTAATTGACTATAAGGGGTCCTGTTTAAATACCATTTCTCCATTTAATCACAACAGCTAATGTTTATTGAGTGATTCCTATTAATCATTAGTCTAATTTCTCCAAATTAACTCCTCCAAACAGCTGTATAGGGTAGATACCATTATTAGCTATATTTAATAAATGAAACAGAAAACAAAAACAAAAACTGAAGCACAGAGAGTGCTTCACAGCTAATAAAAGATAAATGAAACAGAAAACAAAAACAAAAACTGAAGCACAGAGAGTTGCCACACAGCTAATAAAAGATAGACCTGGGATTCGAACCTTGGGATTACTGTCCAGCGCTCACTATCTGAGATATTTCTCTCTAATTTTGTTACCATGAAGGTTGTTTTAAAAGAAATACTATCTTCAATAAATGGCTGTATCCTGCTGGTTTCATTGACAGTGGGAGGTGGGAATCTGCCTTGATTATTGAATTAGAGTTCTCCAGAAGAACAGAAACAATGAGACAGAGGGAGGGAGGGAGGGAGGGAGGGAGAGAGAGAGAGAGAGAGAGAGAGAAACAAAGAGGTTTGTTATGAGGACCTGCCTCACAGGATTATGGAGCTGAGAGGTCCCACAGTCTGCCAGCTGGAGTCTCAGGAAAGCCAGTGGTTATGTTCTGGTCCAAACCAAAAGCCTGAGAACAAGGAGTGCCACCGTGAGTCCAAAGACTACAAACCAGGAGTATCAATGTCTCAGGACAGGAGTTGAATGCCACAGCTCAAGTCAAAGACCAAATTCCCCCTTCCTCTGCCCTTCTGCTCTGTTGAGGTCCTCAAAGGGTTGGATGATGACCACATGCTTTCGAGAGGGCATTCTTCACTCAGTCTACAGATGGGAATCCTAATCTCTTCTGGAAACACCCTCACAGATACACCCAGAAATAACATTTTACCAGCCATTTGGGCATCCCCTATCCCAGTGAAATTGGCACAAAATTAACCATCACAATGATAGACCCATATGGCCTTGTATTGGGGAATGATAACTTCCATAGTAGGTGAGGGAAGGATTTCTAAGAGACTGAGTGACTTGGCCAAGATCATCCCTATAAAATGGCCACAATGAGATCTCTACTTCTCTGCCGGAAACCAAAGCCCTTTCTACTATTTCTCTTGCTTCTTCAGAACATAAATGGCCTGTTTGTCTTAATCTTTAGAAGATTATACAGATACCAGGTAATAAAGAATCTAGGACAATGCTGGCAATCTAGGACTGCTATTAACAAACTGGATGGCTTGCAACATTAGAAATGCATTTGGTTACGGTTGTGTGGGCTGGGTGTCCAAAATCAATGTGTTGGCGTGGTTGATTTCTTCTGGAACCATTACAACCTCCCTCTCAGTGTCTGGGGACTCCAGACAACCCTTCGCATCTCTTGGATTGTGGCTCCATCATTCCAATCTCTACCTCCGTCTTCATATGACCTTTCTTTTGTGTTTCTGTGTGTCTTCTCCTTGCCTTATACATACACTCATCATTGCATTTAGGCCTATCCTAAGTCCAGTATAACCTCATCGTGAGATACTTAACTTCGTTATATCTGTTAAGACCTTATTTCCAAATAAGATCACATGCACAGGTATCAGGAGTTAGGACTTGGACATAACTTTTTGGAGGATACTAGTCAGCCTTCTACAGTCACTACTGAAGAACACATTCTGGGGCTTCTGGGTGAGTTTGCACCATAGTGAATGGAGTGCAGTAAGTCAGGTGGTATGCTGGCTGTGGTCAAGCCAACAGACTTAAGAGCTTGGCAGGCCTCGGTTTAAGCTTCAGCACCATTTCCTGTCCGTGTGACCTTGGCTAAGTTTCCCAAATTCCATAGTACCATTTCTTCATTCGGAAAAGAATGGTATTAATCTTGACTTCATTAAATGCATGCATTTTCTATTCTGTTATAAAATCCCACACATTTAGCAGTTTAACACATGACCATTATCTCACAGTTTCTCCGGCTTAAGAGTCTGGCAGAGTTTCGCTGTGTCCTCCACTCAGGGCTTCACAAAGCTGCAATGAAGGTCCCAGTCACTGTGTTCTCACCCTGGGGCTTGACTGGGATCTGTTTCTAAGGTCATTCAGGGTACTGACACAGTTCATTTCCTTGTGACTGTAAGTCAGAGGGCTTCTGGTTGACTCTTGGCCTCTCAGGGACTAGAGGCTGCCATGATCTTGTCGAGGCTACTCACAGATATATAGGCATAGACTCAACGTAATCACAGTGTGACTTTCCATCACCTGTACCACATTCACTGATTAGAAGCAAGTCACAAGTCTACCACGCTCGAGGAGGAAATTATACAAGGGTATGAACTCCAGAAGTCGGTCTCTTGGAGGGCCACCTTAAAGTCTGAATGAATGTCACATTGAAATATTGCATAAATCAGAATATGCACAAAGCTCCTAGCACAATGCCCGACACCGAGTAGATGCTAAAGCAGTTAACCGGTAACTGTAGTTGTTATCCATGTTCATCACTGTTCTGATGTCAGGGTCATTGCGTACAGCCCCACAGTCTGCGCACTGCACAACTCCAGAGGGTGCCAGACACAAGGATCAAGCTGTGAACGGAGCCCCCAGGATGTGTGAAAGTCAGTGGTTCTAGCTGTGATGAGGGGCTTAGGTCCTGGAATAGACTTTTGAAAGGCCTGAGTATCCTACACTGATATAAATTGTGAATGATTTAAAATTGGAAAGCACTGGCTTTGGTTCTGGTTGTTGAGTGGTAGTGGCATGCAGTAGTCCTCCCTTATCTCTGGGGATTACATTCCAAGACCCCCAGTGGATGCCTGAAACTGCAAATAGTACCAAATGCTATGTGTACTGGTTTTTTTTTTTTCCCCTATACATACATACATACCTGTGATAAATTTTATTTATAAATTAGGTATAATCCACAATTAACAGCAATAACTGATCATGAACAAGAACAGTTCTAATAATGTGCTCTAATAAAAGTTATGTGAATAGCGGTTTCTCTTTCTCTGTCTCAAAATATCTTATTGTACTATACCATACCGCTCTTCCTCTTGTGATGATATGGGATGATAAAATGCCTACATGATGAGATGAAGGGGAGTGAATGATGTAGGCATTGTGATGCAGTGTTAGAGTACCCTGATCTTCTCAACATATCTCAGAGGGAGGATCATCTGTTTCTGGACTGTGATTGACCACTTTGTCTAATTGGGAAAAGTGAAACCATGGATGAGGGGAGGAGGAGGCACTATTGTATTGGCTTCGTGTTTCCCTGTGCAGGCTGAGCTCTAGAGTCCTGGCCAGCACAAGGCAGTGAATACAAGCTTTTTCTCTCTGCGCCAGCCAACTCTAAGATCCCTTCCTAAATTCGAGGGTGGTTGCCAGTCTTTTTTGCTTATTTTCCTTACAGTGTTTTTCCACAATTAGCATCATTTATTTTCCTCTGTCGGTGTTTGATTCCCATCAGAGAGTTGACTGGTTTTTGAAAGGATAAATTAACCTGTGATTCTCTTACTTACTAGCTGTTGAATGTGAATTTCGTAGCCACCATATGCCACGGGTGCTGGGGGAACCTAGGCCACATTTTAACCTCATAGCACGGGACACTCCAAAAATTTGAAAGCTCCTGTGAGGGTGGGAACAGCTTCCCCTGAATTGCTTTGTCTGGTGCCTAGGTAAGAAATTAGGGAGCCAGTGTTCATCTCAGTAGGGATTTGTCACGATGCTGCCATAATATCCCAGGATTGTTAATAATTCCCATCAGGGATCATGTAATCTCTGTGACATTAGACAAGGGGACCTTCATGTCTGTGTCTCCCTTTGGCCATTGTTGGTGATGGTTAGCCAGAAATATCTAAGTCACCTGACTTGAAGACAGTTTAATAAACAGATCGTTCATCCGTCTGTGTACGGGGGTATAAGGAAACCAGGGAGAGTGCAGTGCTCGGGGCCGTTCAAACACATGTTATCATCCCTTTAAGCCAGGAGTGCATGAGAGAGCTGGAACTCAGAAAGAGATAGGGGCGCAGCTGGCCCAAGATGAGCTTTGGAATAAATTCATCAGGCTCCTTCTTCTCTCCATTCACTTGCCTGAACTCTCCATCCCCGGAACCCAACAGACCGCTAGAAGGGATGGTGTCTTATTGATGATGTTGGCCAGTCATCCTCCAGGGCAGGGAGCTGTGTGCAGAAGGACAGAGAGGTGGGTGTGCAAGGGCCCCTGGAACATGACAACACTCCCCCCATGGCCCCCTTTCAGCCTTAAAGGGGGCCAGGAAGGTGGTCAGGAGCCCAGACATCAGAGCCTGATAATTAAGCATCAGGCTAGAGATTCAAATAAAAGTCCTGCCACCTACTAGCTTTAGTAGTGGCTTTAGGCAAGTAAGTTAAGCTTTTGAGCCTCATTTCCTTATCTGCAAAATGACGTGATACAAAGACTTAATTGCAGTCTCTGTCCCCTTTTTCTCCATCATACTTGTCATCTGATCTATTTTACACTTACTACTTCTTTATTTATTGTCTCAACTCCTCCACACTCTCACTAGAATGTAAGTTTGGGATTTGGGTGTATTTTATTTGCTGATAAATCCCCCGTGGGAAGAGCCAAGCCTAACCTAAGCAATCAATAAATATTCGGGGCATCAGTATTTGAGATAGGGGCTTCAAAGGGCTTAGTGCAGGGCCTAGGATGTATTAAGGGCTTGTATTTGATCAAGTATTTGATAGTAAATGTATCAAGTTGATTTTAAACAAACACAGGCAGGCAAGCAGAGAATGGGAAATCTTTATCATGTAGGCATGATTATCTGGAAATGTGAATAAAGTAAGCCTTGTGATTTTTACATGATTTTTAAACAATTCTGTAATTCTGCTTCTCTAATTTTATTTTGTCATTCCTTCCATTTTTGGTAAATAGCCTGAAGACATCCTTAAATCCATAGTCCTGTACGTTACATCTCTCTGCTTTGTCTATAAACCTAAACTGACAAGGTCTCCAATCTGCAATTGCCAGTAGCTCCGCGTGGTTGAGATTCGTACCAGAGGGCCCCGCATGCAGGGCATTTCTTGTAGGTCCTCTCCCTGGGCGAGCCTCAGGTAGAGACTCCCTGGCTCCTGGTCAGGTAGAAAAAGTTCATGACATATGCAGTGGTCTGAGACGCTGTGGGCCTGGGAGGCTTTTTGGGAAATAGGGAGGTCTCCTGGGGGCTTTTGAAAGACAGCTTATGTTGTGTGCTCCCCCGTTCTTCCCTCATGGGGACCCGAGGGCTCCCTTCGTCTTGAGGGTGCAGAAGACACAGGTCTGTAGTCTGAAGGAACATCTGTGCATATTTAAGGTAAAGATGCCACTTAGCTCTTCTTTCCTTTAAGAACTTGTATAAGAGAATACACATCTTGGGGACTCAACGTTTAGATGTTTCTTCTGGGCCCCTTGAGTTCTTAGAAGTAGCATTTCAATCTGGAGCTCCCTGTCCCATGCCAATACAAACAAAGTAAACAGATAAATAAGTAAAAGCCCACGTGGCTCTTTTTTATTTTTGTTTTTCATTTAGACTCTGTGCATGTTCCTTGCAGGTATTCCTCCAGGATGTGCTCGTCTGTGTTTTTCGAGCTTGCTGGGATGCGGTTGTTCTCATTCTCCTTTCCCAAGCCTCTGGCAGCTTCTTAGCTGATTTCTCCAGCAGCTGCTAATCCACCACCTATTGTTATGAACCCCTGAATCCTAGTTTCAGGGACCCTTTCTCTCTTCCCAAACTGCTGAATCTCAGTCTTGAGTCCGTATCTGTCTCACCTGAAAGGCCTGATGGGCCCCACCCTTGGAATTTCTGAATCACAGGCCTGGGTGGGGCTTAAAGCTTTGCTGCTTTTTTTTTTTTTTTTAAATTTATTTATTTATTTGACAAAGACAGCACGAGGGAGAGTACAAGCAGGGGGAATGGGAGAAGGAGAAGCAGGCTTCCTGCTGAGCAGGGAGACAGGTTCAGGGCTGGATCCCAGGACCCTGAGATCATGACCCAAGCTGACAGTTTAATGACTGAGGCACCCAGCATTTCTAACAAATTCTCCCAATTGGTCTGAAGTTGCTAGTGCACCAGGCCCTAGTGAAGCAAAGTCTGTATGACAGTAACAAGCTCCTATTAGCAGGCTGATCTCTTTTATAAAGACTCCTCTTCCTTCCTCTTCATAAAGATCATTGCAAGTGCAGATATGTATAAATGTGTGTGTGTGTACACATCCATCCATCCATCCATATGCATTTTGTTTGTTTCCCTTCTTGTTTACTGCTGTGTCCTGACTGCTTAGAATAGCAC
The DNA here is from genome assembly GCA_004023965.1 of Spilogale gracilis. NCBI lineage: Eukaryota > Metazoa > Chordata > Mammalia > Carnivora > Mephitidae > Spilogale > Spilogale gracilis. The sequence continues at coordinate 14,050 of PITA01018459.1, forward strand.
CTGCCTCACCGCAGAAGCTTAAGGCTTCTGTCCTTTGTCATGGGTCAACTAACAATGGCAGTGATGTCATCAGCACCTGGGGGTCTTGCACCTGGAGGGATAGTTTTAGGGCACAGGAGAGGGCTCATCATCTTGGTGACTCAGAGCCCTCATAAAGCCTGGTACATTGGAATCTCACAGTGAATGTTTGTTCTGCTGAATTGAGCCAGTTCTGAGAGCCAGAAACCTAATTCTACAGGAGATAGAAGTATGTGGATCCTGCAGGAGATTATTTCAGTGTGTGAAATAATAATGAATGCTATTTGTAATAATAGTTACAATAGTTGCCGTTTCAACTATAATGTTGCAGTGTTCCCCGAGCTGCTGCTTTGCTGAGATTCAGCAATCTGGGGAGAGAGAAAGGGTCCCTGAAACCCTATCCCAACCTCTCTAGGATTATGAATTCCCTGACTTGTGTTGCAGCCCCGGCTGCCGGCGAGCTGCTGCTCTACTCTCTTGCTTTCAATCCCTTCAACAGATGGTATAATTCTTAGCGTGTGTGATTAGGGTTCTCAGCGTTGGCTGCACACCGGCATCGCGCCGGGAGTGTTAGAAAAGATTGATGCATGGGTACTTCCCCCAAAGATTCTGATTTAATTGGTCTGGGGATCCCCAGGCATCAGGATTTTTAAAAGCTCACAGCCAAGGTTGGGAACCATTAGATTAGGGGCCAAGGGGATCTGGAGGAAGAGGGAGGGAAGAAAAGAGGAAAGAGTCCTGATTTCCAGAGCCAGCCAGTGGCACTTGCAGAAGAGAGATAGTTGCTGGATAATGAAAGGGGAGCTAGCAAAATGACATTTGGGACTCACTTGGGGAAAGAATCTGTAGCTCAGAAATGAGACTAATGTCTTTCCTACTCATTTTATCTGGGGTAACCGTGTTGTGGCCCAAGGAGATTGTAAATTCCTCAGGATCTGCATGAGTTGGACACACATACCCATTGCTCCCAAGGTTTCTAGAGGCATTGCATTCAAGTAGGAATGTTTCTTTTTTATTAATATTTTTAAAAATTTTAATTCTAGTGTAATTGACATGTGGCATTACATTAGTTTCAGGTGTACAATATAGTGATTCAACAATCCTGTGTTTTGTTCACTGTGTCACCCCAATACAGGCACTCTTAGCCCCCATCTCCTATTTCACCCCTCTCTTCCCCACCGTCCCCCTGGCAACCACCAGTTCATTCTCTATAGTGAAGAGCTTATCTCTGGGATTGTCTCTTTTGTTTGTTTGTTTGTTTAGGTCCTTAAATTCTACATATGAATGAACCCATAAGGTATTTATCTTTCTCTGACTGATTTATTTCACTTAGCCTTACACCCTCTAGATCATCCCTGTTGTTGCATATGGCAAGATTTCACTCTTTTTTTATGGCTGAAGAATGTTCCATTTTATATGTATATATACACATACTATTATATATATGTATATATACACTCACTATTTTATGTATTCATCTATCAATGGACACAGGCTACTTTCATATCCAGGCTATTGTAAATAATGCTGCAATAAACATCAGAGTGCATGCATCCCTTTGAGTGAGTGTTTTTGTATTCTTTGGGTAAATAGCCAGTAGTGTAATTACTAGATTATAGAGTAGTTCTATTTTTTAATCTTTTAAGGAAACTCCATACTGTTTTCCACAGTGGCTGCACTAGCTTGCATTCCCACCAACAGTGCACAACAGTCCCTTTTTGCCAAATTTGTTGTTTCTTGTGTTTTTGATTTTAGACAGGTGTGAGGTGATAGCTCATGGCGGTTTGATTTGCATTTCCATGTGGTAATCTTTAAAAACAGCCCTCAATTGATCAAGGAAGCATGAGGTCAGAGTAGGAAATGAAAACCCCTAAGGTATGGCGGTCAGTAGCCCTTGTGTGTGCGTGCATGGGTGTCTGTGATCATTTCAAATTATTTGCTTTTCCTCTTCTTTTTGTTCCCTATGAAAACACATGCATGAAGAATAAGAATAACACACAACTGAAAAAGTCGCCACTTACCACCAATCAAAACAGAAACTTAGAAATGTAGGTCCATGGAGCATCTGCTATCAGATAGCTAGACATCTCCGAAAGCAGATGACATCTCCTGTCACCAGGAAGTAAACACGTTGACAGTACAGAGACCGGCACACGCACACGTCCTGGAGATCCAAGTGAGCAGCTACGAGCAGGTTAGGGAGAAGGCAGGAAAGCCGTGTACTTCCCCTGATCCCCAGTCTAGTGTTTTATTCACAGGCCCACATTGCAACTCTTCAATACTTTATCAGATGCGTCTCTTCTGCAGGACACCTCACTACCCTCGGAGCAAGCGCGCTCCATGCTGGGAACCCAAGTGTGTCTGTACAGCCGTGTGGCTCCTAACCTTCATCGTGGAGAAGAAGAAATGAGTGCTCAGGGTTGAGTCAGGGATAGGAAGCTGGGAAAACTACCTCCTTGATAACTTGAAAGGAATTCAGCTCATATTTTTAATTCATAATAAGACTATAAAGGTGCGGTCAGAGTCCCAAAACCTGAGTGGTCATAGTTTCAGCATGACACCTTACAAGCCGTATCGGTGCCCCTACCAAGTAAACAGCAGCCCTGTGGTCTAGATCAGAAACATGCTTTTCTGTATTCTAAGCAGTTTTTGACACAGTGTTTTGCTTTATTGCAAAGCACAATGTTTTCAGAAGGTTTAAAAATCCAGTTATGGCTATAGCTGTGAGGGAAAAGGTCTGCGTGGTGCCGGGGAAATTTAATTTTTAGCTTAAAAAAAGTACCACCAAATTCAATTTTTCTCACATTTAGGGATTCTTAGAGTTATATCCAGCTTGCATAACTAGTATATTAGAGGATGTGTTACTATGGGGTTATTTTTTAACACATTTATTATTTATGAAATGCAGAGGAAAATAGTTAGAAATGATTGTTTGAGGGAATATCCTGTAGCTTTTTTTATTGTATTCAAAGAAGTTGCTCATGCTGTTTTAATTCAAACATTAAAAGTTAAATCTCTTTTCATCCTGACCTACATTTTTAAAACACTACTTTAGCCCTTATCACAGGGAACAGAAAAAGCGGTGGAGGGAAGATGCCCACTGTGTGTTTCTTACCCCTTGATTTGCGTGTAATCGAGCTGATTCTTGCCAGCCGGTCCAGGAGGGAGCAGGGGAAGCCCATCAGATCTCTCTTCTGTTCCATCAGCGTCTGTGCCATTTTCCTTCCTCCCAACGCAAACCTCCCCACCCCCAGCTTGTTATGCTGGCTAACTGCCTCTCACTCCGTGCTGGGGAATGAAGGGGAGAGAAGACCTATTATCTCACATGTCCAACAAGGGATTCATGTCCCTTATATTACACAGAGAATTCCTGAACTCAGCAATAAAAAACCAACCAACCAAACAAACAAAAACAACCTGATTCAAAAATGGACAAAGGATTTGGACAGACATTTCTCTGAAGAAGATATGCAAATGACAAGCATATGAAAAGATGCTCAACATACCTCATCATTAGGGGAATGCTAATGTGAACCACAAGGAGACACCATTTCGAACCCATTAGGATGGCTATTATAAAATGAAAACAAAAACCAGCTGAAAATAAGTTATCAGGGAAGTTGTAGAGAAATTGGAAACCAGTGCACTGCAGGTGAGAATATAAGGAAAAAGGAAAAAAAACCAAATGGAATTACCAGATGACTCAGCAATTCAACCTCTGGATTTATACCCAAAAGAACTGAAAGCAGGATCTCCAAGGCGTTCCAGTACATAGAGGGATTATTTGCAATAACTAAAAGGTTGAACCAACCCAAGTATTTATTGATGGATAAGCAAATATGTCATATCCACATGATGGGCTTTTAAAAAGGAGGGGAATTCGAATTGATACATTTACATCAGAGATGAGCCATACAAGCATTATGGTTTGGGAAGCCAGTCAAAAAAGACAAATACTGTATGAGTCTGCTTATATGAGGTACATAGAGTAGTCAAATTCATGGACATAGAACAGAGAACGGTGGTTGCCGGGGCTGGGAGAAGGGGAAACGGGGGTTAGTGCAGAGTTCAGGTTTTGCAAAATGAAAAAAGTCCTGTGATGGAAGATGGTGATGTTTGCTCATCAGTCTGAATTGACTTAATGCTACTCAAAAATGGATAAAATGGCAAATTTTATATTATGTATATGTTACATGATTTAAAAAAATAAATGTAAGAACAAGAGAGAAGGAGTAGCAGAAATTGAGACATACTATGTTTATCCCCTTGGTGTCCAGTGAAAATCTCAGAGAAAGAGACCCAGTGCCTGGATTCTCAGGCAGCTTGGGTGGCAAGGCCATGAGAGGGGGAGCTGAGGATTTCTGCCAAGAGCTAGCACCAGCTGGCCAAATGAGAAAGACACCTCGGAAGCCAGTCCTCTGGGCTCAGCCGAACCTCTTGATGACTCCATACCCCCAACTCTACTGGCAGTCTTCTTCAGGTCTTCCAGCTGAGACTCCTGACATGGTAGAGCCAAGATGATCTGTCTGCCATGTCCTATCTGAAACCATGAGACAAGAGATGACTTGTTTTATGCCACTGAAAGTTTTAGGGTCATTTTTCTCACAGCAAAAGGTGATTCAGCATCCACTCCATCAATATTTGCAGTTGATAAAATCACCTGCTGTCTTTGAGTACTTGGAAATGCATATCTTGTCTTCAGCACACATGGGTGCCTGCACACACCCACACCCACACTGCACACACTTTGTTGACCTCTTATTTCTGAATTTGACCCTCCTCATTCAAAGCGGGACCGGCAGTGCTGAGAATCAAAGCCTCAGCTAAGTGAGATGTCCACCTTGTTTTAGCCAGAAATAGGAAAATGCCTCGCAGAAGATATGGCGTGGTTTGGAAAGCGGGGAGTGGGCTTGTCCTCGATGCATGCGGCAGACGTGTGCATGATTCTCTGGGCCAGGCTATCTCTGGTCTAGATCCTAGGCAGCAGGGATGCTATCCTGTACATCAGCTGTTCGTGGAACCCTTGGGTTTGTGTGACTGGGGACCAGTCTGCGCTGATGTGTAAATATGTCTGTTTGCTTACACTCAGGCGCTGATTGCATATCTGGGGGTTAATGAGGTAAGTTTGGATAAAGGCAAGAGGGTGTCTTCTCAATGCACAAGGGTATTTTGCCTGCATCAGGCTGACTTGGGGGCGTTTCCTCAGCTCTGAGGTTTGGTTTCTGCTCTGGGGGTTCAGGTCTCGTACACTTGATGGATGCTGGCCTTAATTTGGTGTGTTGCAGCCGTTGCAAGCTGTGGAAGGATATTACCTTAAGGATATTCTTTGAATATTAAATTAGAATAAATTAAGGCATGCTGCATATTAAGCCTAAATCAGAGTTGAGTAATTGCCTTCCGTTTTATGCCACTAAGTTTGTTGGAAACACAGGATATTTGTTTTAATTATCAAGTTTTTGAACTGACTCCCAATGAGAGGAGGCACAGACGCAAACAAACAAAAACTTTTTTGTGACTTTGTGAAATTTACGTAACAACAAATTGGATACAGTTTAGTCATGTTCCTTCTGTTATTATTAGTTGCTTTCTTCATCCAGTATTGACTATTTTTCTTCCTACTGTGTGCCCAGCAACATAAAATTATTTGGGAAGAGTAAGAGCTTTATTTTTTATGCTTGATCATTTTCTGGATACTGTAGCATAAGCGTCTGATGTGAACATAATATTTATGCAGTTTCACTGTAAAGCAAATAGGACACCCCCAGTTTATAGATACAGAAACTAAGTCTTAAGATAACATCAAATTAATCATTTTAAAAAAGAGAGAGCTCACACAGTTAGAGATAAGGTTTGAATTGGACCAATCCTAAATTCTTAATTCCATGCTGTATCAATAATGCAAAGCTGACAAAAATGGTGCCCCTTTAAAGCTTACAATGCCCAGAAAAGATGGTCTGGAGAGTTGATTTTTAAGCTGGTCTCTGAAACTTCTAAGATTCACTAGCCAATAATAATATTACGTTTTAAATTTTAGTAAAATGATGATATTTTCTTAAAATTTTATTCTGGAAAATTCCAAATACATCTATTTAAAAAATTATGGAATAGCATAATGAATCCCCATGTACCCTTCACCCAGATTCAACAATTGCCAATGCTTGGCTAATCTGGTTTCCTTTTTACCCTCATTTGCTTCCCAGCCCCACAACCACCATACATATAAGGGATTCTTTTGAAGCTAACGTGGAGATTTCTTGATGAGATACGTAGCCATTTTGGCTAGAAGTCATAAGAAGTACATTGGATTTTTTTCTTGTAGGGAAGCCTCATTAACGTGGGCCTTTTTCTTTTGGGGTTTTGGAAGTGTTGACCATTCAGTTGTCTGTGGAAATGGGAGATGTCTGATAGTGATGCTGAGAGCACTAGAGATACTGAGGACAGCTTCTGTTTACTTGCTTGAAGAAATGTGCTCAAACACCTTGAAAAAGGAATCTACATATGAGCATCATGAGCTGTTTAAATTTATTATTAAAAAGCATGTGGATTCACTTCCCTAATGTAGAAATATATTTTCATGCCCACATAGCTTATTGTCCCATAAATCCCAGATTGGTTGCAAATATCTGCATTATTAACATCTGTAGATAAAGATACCTAGTGACAAATCCATCATGAAAGGGCTAAGTGTGCCTACACTCAAGTGGTGGGGGGAAGCAAGCATGTCTAGGATTGCTAGGGATGTTTCTTTGCAGATATTTACCTTGTGTGAAAGAGATTGAGTTTGTCCAAATTATTGGAGATAATTCCAACACATGCTGGCTTTCCATGGGGCCATATCATGTCATGTTCTGAGCTGAGTGAGAGTAACTGTAATCTTTGCTTATTTTATCTTTGGCACATGGACCAGTCTTGTCTCCTTCTAAATCCGTTTCATAGGCTGTGGTGGACCCATTAAGGCTACCTAATCAACCACTCTTAACACCCAGGTTACTTTTTGAAGGCTGAAGCTTTCACAACAAATTTAAACTCCGTATTGTTCTCATTGTTGAGATATTGAACAGAGCTTTCTTCCATAATTCTGGAGTCCCAACACAGTGGGAGGAGTGGCTTAATAACTTGAGGGTCTGCATTGTCTCAATTTTTTTTCACTAACTCCATGTACAAAACATTTTATGTCCTTGAACTTCAGTGTTTTGATGCTGTCAGATCAGAATAATACTGCATGCCTTGTTTCCCTTTGAGTTACTGTAAGCATCACGGGGAAGGTCTGTAAGTCTGTGACCTTGAGTGCTTTTCTGCATCCATGATAGATGCCACCAATAGATTATTTTTCCTTCTTATTGAGCCTGGATGTAGCTTAATTAATTAGATAGTCATTTATCCCACGCTGCTTCTAGTAGTCACCACTGATCAATTAGAAATAGTCTTCAGGATGGAACAAGTTTGTCATTTGTCCGTGAACCAAATAATGTACAAATAAGAGCTTTCTATGAAAACATGTTAAAAGCACCACACCAGTCTAAGTCCTTCTCCTCTGCCTCATTATTATCATTAATTTTTATCATTTGGAGTTCACGCTACACAATTACCAAGCTTAGGGACACACTTCTACCTGCGGGATACCAGTGACCTTCTCTTACCAGGTTTCTGCCCAGAGTTTACCTTCTTGGATTGTTTTAGAGGACCTTGTCTTCTGCTGAGGTATGGCCCATGTTCAGCTCGCTCCCTAGTTTTGTTCTTAATTTCTGTACATATCCAGCACGGATCTGGGAAGAGAAAGGGGGATACACGAACTGTGGAAAGAAAGTGTGGTTCCTTTTCCGCAGTAGCGAACACCTACATCAAAGACACCACAGATTCCCAGGCACTTGCTTAGTCGTTCTGCTCTTTGGTGTCCTCATGAGCAAAATGGAAATGATCATTGAGTCTAAGTCATAGCATCGTCAAGAGGGTTAGATGAAGAAAGCTCTTAGGACATTGCTGTTACTGTTGTGGGTGTCCCCGTTCTTGCTGCCATCACTGTTGTTCCCCGGTGCCTCTGCTCACTGAGCCCCACCCGCGCTATGGGGCTGTCCTGTAAGGAGTCAATGAGGGAAATGTCTAACGCAGTGTTGCTTTGTTTCCTTTCTGGTTTCTCTTGGTTGTTTGTGGGTATTCGGTGGAGTTGTTTATAGGGGTGGGGAGGATATTCAGTTGGGTATTTTAGACCTTCCTTCGGGGTTGAAAAACAAGAAATGGGGAATGGAGAGGTAACTGGCTGGGTCACTCAGTAGGGCACTTGACTCTTGATCTTGTCTAAGTTCAAGCCCCACATTGGGTATAAAGATTACTTAAATAAATAAAAACTTAAAAAAAAAGAAGAAGAAATGGGGAATGGAGATTTTTGACCTAGAATGCACTATAGTTATCCTCATTTTATTGTTTTTTTAAGATTTTATGTATTTATTTTAGAAAGAGAGAGCCCTAGTGGGATAAAGGACCAAGGGAGAAGCAGACTCCCTGCTGGTTGGGGAGCCCAACACTGGACTTGATCCCCAGACACTAGGATCATGACCTGAGCCCAAGGCGGATACTTAACTGACTGAGCCACCCAGGTGCCCCCCTCATAGTGACTTTAACTGGAGGTGTGTCTGCCTTGACATGTGGTGAGCTCTGGAACACTAGTGTTGGGATGAATTTTGTCTTTTTCCTGCCATTTTATATGCTTAAGAAACTGTGACCCAGAAAAACTTGGCCACCTGCCACAGTCACGCCATTAGTAATGGCAGAACTGAAATGAGACCACAGGCTTCCGTACCACAGGCACATGCTTTTCATGGGAGAGAGATACATTTTAACTATCTATTAAGTTTAGAAATTTGATATAAGAAAACCATAGCTTTTTTCTTCACTTCTCAAGCAAATATCCCAGTCTTGAATGTAACATGAGTCATTATTTTGGGCAAATTTTGTTTGAAATGACAACCAAATAAATTACCTAGAGTCACAAATAATGTAGAACTTGGCCCAAAGTTTTACTTAGCTTCTTTTATATATGTATAAAATAGATGTTTACTGTATATATCGTAAACATCTATCTTTATCTAGGCTAATGAATGTGCTCTGCTCTGCATGGAATTTTAACCAAGTTTCAGAGTTTTTCATTAAGTGGATTTCATGTCGAGGGTGGAAGATAAACGTCAAGGTTCCTGGTAATTTACTGTCTATTACTGAATTCCACTCCATAAATATATTATTTAATCAAAACTCCTGTTTAAATGAGACAGTAAAAATGGCATGGGTAATATTTAAAGTTTGCATAATTTATACCATACATGGTGTTTTTTTTCAGAAGGTGGAGAAAGGAAAGGATCTTGAATGTGGAGTCCCAGTTGCTGCCCCTTTGGGAAGGGACCACTGCATTGCTGTGACCAATCTGAAATTTGTGAGATCTTTCAAAGCAAAGGCTCAAATGCAATGCCCATTTCCCCTCAGATAATTCCCAGCACTTAACGATTCAGGACCAGCTAAAGCTTCTCTAATCTCCTCTCTGTCCACACAGCAAAAACTGATGAGCTAGTGATGATAATGATAGTTCAGGTAAATATTGATGAGGGGAAGAATAATTCTTTGAACCTTTAATGAAATCCCTCTAAATCTAATCCATTCTCTTGGAGAGAACCAAAAAAAAAAAAAAATTAGATATTCAGGAACTTGTGTGTGTGTGTGTGTGTGTGTATGTGTCTGTGTGTGTGTGTCTGTGTACGTGCGTATCAATAATCAAATCCTCTTTGAAATGTCATCTCATTATATGCATTTCTCCTATCCTTTCTTTTCTCCTCTGTCTTCTGAAGGGCGCCTGTGGCAGCTACCTACTCAATGGGCCCACCATGACCTGGGGGAGCATGATGTAATACAAAGCTCCCGGTTTATGGAGCCAGACAGACCCGGGTTCAAATGGGCTTTACTCAATTCATTCATTTTAATCTGTGTGGCTTTCAGTAAGAAACTCAGCATGTGGAACCTCAGTTTTCTGAGAATTCTCTAACATACAGCAGAAACATCGTCAACCTTAGGCCATTTCTCCAGGGTTCTT
>PITA01018459.1:24242-40410 GCA_004023965.1 Spilogale gracilis
AAAAAAAAAAAGTGGATGTGTCAGAGAGGTATTGGTGATGAGAAAAGGATGGATGGATGTAGACAAATGGTTTTGGTCTGGTAGGTCTGAGAAAAGGAGTAGCTGTACCCAGAGGGCAAAGACTGGATGGACCCATACTCACTCTTGTAGAAGGAGGGCCTGACAGGTCAGGATGAGCTTTAATTGTGCTGACAGCATCCCCATCTGCTAGGAGATGCAGCCATCGAGTGAGGCTGACAAGGAGGTGCCATGAAGGCGAGAATACATGAAGGCATGCCATTAGGTGAACAAGATGTGGTGGACATTTGAGGGCAGAGGGAAGTGCTAGCACAGATTGAAGGCCCAGAGGGATGCAGAGGAAGATGAGATGTCGTCTGAATTTCATGCAGGCCTGAGTCTAGGGAGTCCCCATGACACGCCAGCCAGGGACTCTCTTGGGAGACAAAGATTCTCTAGAAAGAAAACAATTTTAAATGGTCGTTGCATATCATCTCCAAGTCACGATCAGAGAAGACGGCTGATTTTAGATCAGCCCGTCTGGGTGGGCATTGAATGGCTCTACCGATCAGAAGCCTGTCAAATCACAGCGCTCTAGATTTCTGTCAGGGTTCAAAATGGAAGCTCAAAATCATCGTGCACCTTTTGTGACACATTTCATGGCTGAAAACAAAGCAAACTAGACTCCCCATGACTCTTCTTACTGAGGATCCAATGGAAGGAGTTGGAAGTGAGATCTCTTATGCTAGATACTGTTGGTGTTCAGAGCAGCTCTCCTTTATGGAACTCCTGTGCCCATCCCCCAGCCGTGTGCTTGTTGCTTGCTAATGGTTTCTGGCCGGCCCCTTTTCACAGACCTGCCCTTGGCCCACTGGTTTTGACCTGCCTTGCCCGAGAGATTATTCAGTCCTCACAGTGGGGCCATCAATAGTCAATGACCGGTCCGGGTGCAAACAGGTTAGTCCTTTTACCTTCATGTGACACAACCCTACGGAACTTTTATTCTGCAGAGCCCCAAGGCTATAGATCAGGTCAAAGCGTTTCCTAACCTTTATGGAAGGCCACACCTTGCATGGAATCTTTCCTGCCCTACCCTGCTTGTCTTACCTCTTTATAGGTAATGAAGGCTTGGATCACATGGCAGTCCTGGAAACAGTAAGTAGAGAGGCCTCTTACAGACCACACGCTTGAGCGATGGAACGTAGAAGGGCCCACAGCAACCACCTGGCTGAAGATGGAGAGGCCCATCAGGTGACCCACCTGAGAAAAAACATAGGCCCAACTGGCCAGTGGGCAAAAAAGGGGAGAATGCCATACTTCAACATACCTCCTTATCTTCTCCCTTTAAAAACAGCCCCAGCCTCTGCCTCCTCTGCTGTCCCCCTGGGGCTCCCCAGCAGCGTCGTCAGTCAAACCTCCATCTCCCTTGTTCTGCCTCAGTGAATCCTTTCCCCTCCAGTGCCACTGGCTTTCACCCAACCAGTTACCCCACATTTGGGGGCCCTCATCCGATCAGGAGAGACACCCCATTTAGACACAGAGTAAATGTCCAGGTCCTGGTATATTCTGAAGATCTTCTCACAGGAAATGTGTTCATTAAGAGACTGGGTTTCCTAGATCTCAGATTGAAACTGAAGCCACTCTGGTTTTTCTAGGAGTTATGGCTATACATTCCAGTCCCCAGAGTGCAAGAGCCCAGACTGTTTCCGTGGCTTAGTCGATATATGGTGTCCTGTGCAAGCCCTCTGCCCTTTTGCATGCTTAGATAAACTGCCTTCACCATAAACCGCTTGCATGGAAGCATCTCGTCCTTGCAAACTGGGGAAAAACTCTGAGAAATAGAGGGCTTTGAATATGATTTGTCAGAATCCAATTAGCAACTCCAATTGATTGGTGGTGGCTGATTCCTGGGGAAGGAAGTGGGTCAATTTGCAGCCCTCAGCTCTCCTGTCCCTAAGAATGAAGGCTGACTGCTGTATTGAGTACTCTTCGCTCCTCTTGGGTGAAAAGGGTCATGACTTTTAGCAGCATTTATTCTTATCTTAACATTCTGCATCCCGTGTTCTCTAATGCATTATTCAGGCATTTGTGAGGACAGAGCAGAGGCCAGCTCTGTACCCAGAGATCTTTTACTGGGGTCACGCAGAGGTGGGGGTGTAGTACATAGGGATGAGAGTCTGGACAAAAGGGAGCTGTGACCTCAGACTGTTTAGGAAAGCAAATTGTAGCAAAGTTCCAGCTCAGCCACTTGTCACATGTCCTTGGGCAAGTCATGTAACCTCTCAGCCCATTAGGATGGTGATAATGTGTCCACCAGGGGTCTGAAACTCAGATGCTTACCTAGGGCCGTGCAGTTCATAGAACCTGTCAAAACCAAGGACATATTAATGACCGGGCGATGTATGCCATTTCTAAATGGCCATAGAGGCTCAGTGGGGCCACATTTTCTGATTTTTGAGGAAAAACTGAATATTTGGATTTTTAAAATGGGAAATTGACTAATTCATAATTTTGGGAAACTCTAGGTCCAAGCAGATCACATCTATGGCTGATGGGCTATGGGTTTGCAACTTTAAAGTTTGCTTTTGGAACAAAGGTGGGTCCCCACCCCAGTCCCGCTGAGGGGCATTTACCATTTTAGGACAATCTGTCTTGACTTCTACGTGTGTCTTTCAGTTTGAGGTTTGTTTTGTTTTGTTTTGCTTTTGTTTTTTTGTTTTTTTTTTTTTTTTTTTTTTTTTTTTTTGGTTTCTCTGGAGCCAGCTCTGCCCATACAAATGTCAGGTTGGAAGAAATTAAAGCACCCTTCCCCAATAATCTTTAATATGTGACTCAGTATTTGGTATATGAATATCCCAGTTTCTTTGCATCTCAGGTGGAATAACTTGAAGGGGATTGGCAAGCATTTTAGAGTAAAGGACAAAATACAGTCAATATTTTAGGTTTTGGGGGCTATACGAACTCTGTTATAACTATTCAACTCTACTATTGTAACAGGAAAGCAGCCAGGGACAATAACATAGGCATGGCTGTGTGCCAATAAAACTTTATTTATAAAACCAACTAGTGGGCAGGATTTGGCTGGCTGGCCTTATAGCCGCCCTGTATTGCTTACCCACACTGTGAAGCCTGACTTCTAGGCTTACTCCCAGGGTTTTGGGGTGGAAGTAAGCTCCACCCAGAGTGTCAGTTGGCTTCCTAGTGGTCTTTGTACAGCCTAACTTCCCTCCTTGTTTTAATTCTCCCATCCCACTGGGGCTTGCTGAAAACCTTCCTCCCTCTAAGCTCCTTGAATTTGAAACTTAGTCTTCAGAAACCTTAAAGGTGATCATTTGATTTGGGGTTTTGGAGCCACTTGAGTTGTATTTAGAGTCTACGGCCACTTCCTAGTTGGCTTGAGCAAGTGATTTAACTTTTTTTTTTTTTTTTTGGTGCTTTAGGCTCCTCATCAAGGCTACAATGCCACTGCCAATGTAGAGAATATCTCAGGGAGTTCTTGTCTGTTAAACTCTTAGCATGCTTGCATGTTTCCTGGCACATGGTTGTTTCAACAAATGCCAGCTACAATTGCCATTCCTCGTGTGGTGGACAAGAGGTTAAGGGGTCCACATCAGCTCTCTGGCTGTCTTTTAGGAATCCGCCAAAATGTTGAGTCAGAGGCTCTCTTTTTCTGTTTATTATTTATCTATTGTTCATTTTTATTTTGAAGTAAGATCACCCTTCCCACCGGTGGGCTAAATTGTAACTGTCTTTAAAAGGTAAGGTTACAGAGACACCTGGGTATGAGTCTACAGCCTGAGACTTTAAATCTTAATCACTCTCCCTGGCTCCCTAAGAGATGAGACAGATGGGGGAACAGAGCTTCTGTCTTCAACTGGCCTTATTTCAGCCGGCTGGGAACATATGTTCTAGTAAGGATGAAGGGGCACGTTTAAAGGAAGCAGAAGGAGATGTGAGGTGGGAGGGACCCTCTCATACGTGAACGGCCCTGGGTCCTCTTTGTCTTTCCTCCTGGATAGCTGCTTCTTGCCTTTGGAGAGAGGAAAACCCTTCCTTGAACCAGGCAGAATTTTGCTCTATCATTGCCACACGGGGCAAGCTATGCCACTTCTCTAAGCCTGTTTCCTGGGGGTTTGAGAGGGAGTGGAATCATGAACCAATAAAAACATACAAAGGTACTTTCTCACTGTGAAATCAGGTGTTGGAAACAAACTCTAACCAAAGCCACCCATTGTCTTGGAGACACTTACTTAACTATCGGGAAGAGGGGTCAGGAAACCAGCATGGCTAGATAGAAAGATGCAGGCATGGCAGAAGGGTTTCTTCTGGAGGGCCAAATTCGACTGATGAGTTGAACCTCATATACTCTGTTAAGAAAAAAGGTAGGGAGGGTTAGTGAGAAATTGTGCTGGGATTGATTAGCAATGTCTGATATGGACATGGTAATATGGGAGGAAGGGGGGATGCTATTTATGTTTAAACCTATCAGAGGAGGGGGCAGTGTGGGTGGCTCAGTCCTTAAGCATCATTAAGTATCTGCTTTTGGCTCAAGTCATGATCCAGGAGTCCTGGGATCAAGCCCCACATCTGACTCCCTGCTCTGCAGGAAGTCTGATTCTCCCTCTCTCACTCCCCCTGCTTGTGTTCCCTCTCCTGCTGTGTTTCTCTCTGTCAGATGAATAAATAAAATCTTAATAAATAAATAAACCTATCAGAGGGAGTGAAGCTGCTGAAAGAGAAATCTGGGCAATATTTCCTATAATCCTTAGACTGACCAGCATTAGCAAATAGTAAACAAACAGGCATACCCTAAGCACACATATGTGAAAGTATGCATACATATGTCTGGGTAGATGATGTTACTCCCCTCTCTATCATATGACCCTCCATTTTCTTTTAATTGGTTTCTCTCCAGAGCAGAAAATGTCCTTATAATCCAGAAGAGGAGATATCTTTTCTGATAACTGTGACATAATTTCTATGGAAGTATTTGATTGGCTGCCAAAGTCATCCATCCATCCATGAACCAACCACAGCGACCAGGGAGAAAGCATCAGGGAGGGAAGGAGAGAGTGATGCCATCCCCAAGTTGTGCAGACTGAACAGGGTTGCCATGGAATGGGATAGTTTGGTATAATTTCCAAAAGGAAGGGATTCTGGGCAGGAAAGGGACCCAATTCTGTGGAATGTGATTTGTTAATTAGGAGGTAAGGGCTCAGATAAATTCAAGGTTACTTTCCTCTGAAATTTCATCACTAATTTTTTTTTTTTGATTTGTATAGTGATACGTAGCTGATACCTTTTACCCCTTAGAGTCTAATAACTTCCTTGTTAGAAACCACACAATGAGGACACAGAAACAAAAACTCTAAGACATTCATGAAGAGACACACTCGGTTTCCCAACACAGACCATTAAGAAATAGAAGAAGAAGAATACTACAAGTTGGCTTTCAGTCTTTGCTGGACTTTTGTTCCTTTCCTTCACTGAAATGGGCTTGTTGATGACTTTTACTTATTACTAGACCTTCCGTGGTAAGACTGGGCAACTTAAATATCAGGAATTCATTTTCTCAGAGTTCTGAAGCTTGAATGGCCAAGATCAAGGTGTCAACACGTTTGGTTTCTCCTGAGGCCTCTGGGCTTTTGGACATCTGCCTTCTCACTGTGTCCTCACGTGCCCTTTACTCTTTCCATACACATCCCTAGTGTCTCTTCTTCTTCTTATAAGGCTATGGGTCCTAAGGGATTATGATCTCACTTATCCTTAATTACCTCCTTAAATACTCTATCTCCAAATATAGTCAGGTTGGGGGTTAGGGCTTCAACATGAATTTTGTGGGGACACAGTTGACTCCCTAACACTGGGATTTTCTAATTCCTTCTGCATTCTTTTGCCTGTGTTCAGGCCATACCTGGAGGGTATGGCCATTCTCATCCCCTCTGCCTGCTGAACTAGTCTTTTTTTAAAGCTGGCTCCATTTCCTATTTTATTAGGTTTTCCCTGAACACCCACTTTCCTCTGAACAGAACCGCGGGCCCCTCTGCATCTCACAGCTTCAACTACACACCCATTGTGTGGCTCCACTGAACCCCCTTATTTGCCAGATGGCTGTCTCCCCACCCACCGCTTACCGCCCACTACTCACTAACGGTATGCATACTGAGAACAAAGATCCGGACTCAGGAGTTTAGTGTCCCCAGTGCCTATGTCCGAGTTTTCCTTCTTGCTTAAAAATTCTATGTGGGAGAGACTTATTTCTGTACCATTGAGATAATACAATATGATCGATCCTTGAACAACATGGGGTTAGGGGCACTGACCACCTACACAGTCAAATATCCAAGAGTAACCTTCATCTCCCTCAAATCTTTACTATCCCGTTGTGGACCACAAACTGTACCAATAACCAGTGATTGATACATATCTTGTATGTTGTATGTATTATATACTATATTCTTACAATAAAAGAAGCTAGAGAAAAAGAAATGCTGAGAAAATCAAAAGGAAGAGAAAATGCATTTATGATGTTTTACTATGTGTGTGTGTGTATATATATAAATCCACATGTAGGTGGACCCACACAGTTCAAACCTGCGTTGTTCGAGGGCCAGCTGTATGCCCCCGGTGCTAGGCGCCTTGTATAGCAGGGCTTAGTCTCTCCCGTGATGAAGAAAAAGGCAAGGAGCAGGTTGAGCTGAGGAATGAGAAGAGATGACCTGAGGGATCAACCTGGGCAAGTGCTGTTGCTCAGGAGAGGGAAGAGAGGAGGGACCACAAAACATGGGGAGATGACTTTCATCTAACCACAGGACACAAGGTCTCTATCATAACAGATGCTAGTGCGTCTAGGACTTTGTTAGCAGAGTGAAGTCCCTCACTTCCTGAGGGATTCTGTTTAGCTGCCTGTGGGCTGGAAACTGGGGCACTCTTTCATTATTCTTCTGGGGTTCAAGCTGATTCCAGCTGCCTAAAAAACTGCTGTAATCCAATGGCTTAAAATAATAGGATTCACTTATTTTGCTTAATAATCTGGCAACTGAGCACAGGCAGACATTTCTTGGGACTTTTCCTGTGGTTCCAGAAAGTGGGGTCTGAGGGTGTTTTGGAGACTTCCTCACTCACTGGCTGGAAGAGTCAAAGAGTAGGGACTCATCTTGGTCTGTTTAGGCCGTTATTAAAAACACCATAGAGGGGCGCCTGGGTGGCTCAGAGGGTTAAGCCTCTGCCTTCAGCTCAGGTCATGATCTCAGAGTCCTGGGATCGAGGCCCACATTGGGCTCTCCCTTTCAGCAGGGAGTCTGCTTCCCCCTCTCTCTCTGCTGGCCTCTCTGCCTACCTGTGATCTCTCTCTCTCTCTGTGTCAAATAAATAAATTAAATAATTTTAAAAAAACGCCATAGTGTGGGAAGCTTATAAACAACAGAAATACATTCATTGCATTTGTAAGGTCTGGGAAGTCCAAGCTCTAGGTGCCAATAAATTCTGTGCCTGGTTAGAACCTACCTTCTGGCTCATAGATGTCTTCTCACCCTGTTCTTGCAAGGAGGAAGGAGAAGGGGAGCCTTCTGGGGCCTCTCTTAATAAGGGCTTTAATCCCATTCACTAGGGCTCCATCCTCATGATGGAGTCACCTCCCAGAGGCTCCGTCTCCAAATACCAACACACTGGGAGTTATGTTTCAGTATGTGAACTTTAGGGGACTCCAACATTCAGTCTATAGCGAGCTGGAATAGCTGAGACTACTCAGATCCCTCTCTGTCCCTCTCTGTTGACTCTCTACATGGTCTCTATTAGGGTGAGAGATGAAAGAGAGAGAGGGTAGTCAGATGTCTGACATATAGTCTCACTCCAACCACGTGGATTCCGTGAGGCAGACATTTCTCCGGCTGTGCTATGCAGAGCACAGAGCAATTGTCGGGATCAACGTGGCACCTCTAATGGAGAAATCCTGCCCTGCTGTCTTGATAGGAAAAGAACAGAGCCTTTGTTTTCACTTCTGTGGATTTCTGATTCTAAAAGAGCAACCTAAAGGTAAAGTTCTCCTGATCCCTGCAGGCGTCTGAAAAAACTTCTCTTTATTTACATGTGCAGAAAGTTACAGTCCCGCTTTTGTTAAAATAGTGAAGTTAGACCATTTGGAAGAGTAGTAGTGTTGGTAGAGCCATACATCCTCCCCTAGCCTGACCATGTATACCAGGCATTATTATTTCCGGTTTGTAGCTGGAGAAACCAAGCCACAAATTCTTTAAAAAATGTAAACGAACAAGCAAAAAATTGAAAGGCTTCTAATAGTAAAAGCTAGGGTACATACTTCTTTTAATTGGAAAGAAAGATAACTATGATGTCCTTACATTGCTAAGCTGGATATGCATTTCAGGGCTTTCAGACTTTTGTTAGCCATCAGGCTCTTTCTTCAAATGAAAAGTTACTTAAGTTTAAACAAGTGGAACATAATTAACTCGGAATTACTCTGAGTCAGGTGATCTCAGACACATCACTTTATATGATGTAACTGAGCATACTTTGATAACTTTTAACATAGAGACCATGCTATCCTACCTGGGTGTGCCATACACAAAGACACACACACACACATTTTTACATATATAAAGGATATCAACTAATTTTATAGGTTTAGCTTTGAACATCAAGATTTCAGACTGATACTAACAACAGAGAAGAAGATTAATTCAGTCTGTCTTAACACATTGGTGGCCCAAGTCTATTTATGTGAAGATTTTATTTTCTCATAATTGTATCCCTCTTATGATGGAAGAGTAACCTGTAATTTATAAAAGTGTTTACGTTGTTACAAATCTGATAGGTCCTACTCAAAGTCGAGACAAGATACTGAGCCAAGCCCACATATCACTCAAATGATGACAAGGGAGAAATAAAACTTCTCTGTCGACAGGGCTCTAACACAAAATAACAGACGGCACCTAAGTCACCTTTGCAGGCGTTTTTGAAGTCAGATTTTAGATCGAGTTTCTATGATTTATTTTGATGTCAAAAAGTTATTCACATATTTATGTAAAAAGAAAGTGGCAGATCAACAGGGTGTTGATTATGAAGGTGGTGTGTAATAAATCAGCGAAGTGATTCTGGTCATCTCACCCATTTTGACACAGAGACTTGCTTATTTATGGCATTTTAAGATCTGAGGAGTTGATTTATATTTACAATAACGTGCCCCAGTCCATTAATAGTTCTGGCATGCGCAGATGAGTCGCTCTTTTGTAGTTCATGATTGGCATTTTTAAAATTACATCACCATAAATTGTCAGGCAAGAACGAACCTCTATTTAAAACATAATTTTGCTGAAGCATTTATTTGCTTTAATAAATGTATGATAGGTAAGAGATAATACATTGTTAGTATCTTAATTCTTTGCAACCCCCACCCCCATGCAATGTTAATTATGACCTAGATGCTTGAAACTGCCAGGATCCTTAGGAATAGCTTCCCACAACCATGTCATTTTGCAGATGGGGAAACTGAGGCCCGATGAATGACTTTGAGGGTAGTTCTCCGCTAGCCATGTGGTTCATCTGGGGAGTGTGCTACAAGTAGAGATTCTCAAGCTTACTTTGAGGTTTAGCGCTGAGACCCCACAAACTGTATCCCCAGAGGACCTTGAAGTATGGCCTGATTTAGGAACCCAATTTGGAGGCAGATGGAGGGTTTTAAACCCCTTTTCTATTGTTTATCAGCTTTACTGCCTTGGGTTAAGTCACCTCTCTTCTCGGAATCCTGTCCTCAGCACCGAAGTCCGGAAGCCTAATTATTCCAACCTCACAAGGCTGTTGTGAGGATAACATTTAATATGAGGAAAGTCCCAAGTATGCCATAGTAAGTCACTGATAAATTATCCTTTCCCGCCTTCACCTTTAAACCCGGTGCGCACACACCCGCACTCACACACACACACACACACATACGCAGACACATACATGCACACAGACATTCCTCTATGTTCTGGACTAATTGATTATGAGATTTCTGTTATACATCCCACTGGTGAGAGGTCTGGAAAATGATCACCGTTGAAGCAAATTGTGCACCTGTGGCATTAACTCTCTTCGTTGCGTTCGTTGTCAAAGGGCGATTTTTGCTCCTTTGTGTGTGTCTTGGCATGATCTTGGTGCTGAAGGCCAGTGCCTTCTCCTCATCACGTGACAGGAATAAGAGAGAATAGTTATGCTTTCTTTCCCTACCCCAAGCTCCTTTTTAATGAGGATGAGGACAGTTTTAAGATCAAGCTAGTTACCGTCGGTTTGTTTTACAAAACTGCATAAGAACAACAGAGGCCAGGGTTGTTGGGCCAGATTGCAATTCAGGGAACAGATGGAGGAAGTGAAGCCAGGGCTGGGAGGACATACCAGGGGACCTGCAGAGAGGCAGGGCTGGGAGGACATACCAGGGGGCCTGCAGAGAGGCAGGGCTGGGAGGACATACCAGGGATGAAGGAAGTGAGGCCAGGGCTGGGAAGACATGCCAGGGGTCCTGCAGAGAGGCAGGGCTGGGAGGACATACCAGGGGACCTGCAGAGAGGCAGGGCCTGTGAAGTTCAGGGACAGTCAGAGGAGAGAGCCTTTGCTATGAATAGTGTGACTTCAAGGGGCTGGGTGATGAGGTTTTGGAAGGCCTTGCTGTGGATTCCCCATTTGTCATTTTCTACATTAATTATCCACCACCCCTGAACCTTTGGCATTGATTTTTTTTTTTTTTTTTCTGGTGTCAAGCCTGGTCTTAAAGAAAAAATAAGCAGGCTTGATTTTCTTCATTTCACCTGTATTTGTCAAGAGACCACATGCTGGACCTTCTCATACTTCACAAAGAGAGAGAACTGCAGACACTAACTGAGGAGTAAAGCATGAGGAAGAAGAATTTGAGACACAGGGCTAATAGGGGCAGTTTGGCTCTTGACTCTGCTCATGTGTGGGAGTCAGAGAAATGGGGAGTTTAAATCCATTGCCTCCCTTTCCTGGCTGCTATTTATGGAATGATGCTGTTCTAGTTTTCATTCGTATCGTATCAAAATATTGCTAAGCTTACAGCTTGGAAAACTAATTCCATGCCATCTGTTGTAGTCCTGTGGGTTGACTGGGCTCAGCCGGGCAGTTCTCGCTGGGGGTCTCTCATGTGGTTGCACTCGGAGAGCAGCTGGTTGTGGAGTCATCAGAGGGTTGGAATGGGCTGGGTGTCCAAGGTGACTTCTCTTCTCACTTGTCTGATGTCTGGGCTAGGGCAGCTGGAACAACTCACAGATGGCCAAGCATCTCTTGCCATGTGGACAGCTTGGGCTTCCTCATAGCATGGCGGTCTCACATTCGTCCAATCCCTTAAGTGGCCCCTGGCGTTCTCCAGAGTGCATGTTCAAGGTAGAAGCTGCAAGTCTTGTTATGACCTAGCCTCAGAAGTCACACGCCATCTCTTCCAGCACAGGCTGCTGGTTATACAGTGCAAGCCCAAGCACAGTATGGGAAGAACAAAGCAGGGGTGAAGACAGAAGGGTGCGTGGTTCATCAGGGGCCCCGCTTTGCAGACTAGCTCTCACCAGTGTTAAAGACAGCAGCTCGTCTATGCTGCAAAGACGGGTGATGGGATTTTATACCTTTTTTGAAAAGCAAGGGGAGGGGAAAGTTAACTTAATATGGGAGGGCTACAAAAGTTGAGGCACAGCATTTTTTCCAGTAAGCTTGCCCGTCTTTGCTGAGCCCTGCACTATGTAGCCATTAGCAGGCGGGCAATGCTTTGCTTTATGAGGCAATTATTCCAACACACTCTATTCAAAATACACATTAGGACTTAACCTTCTGAATCCTGAAGTAGCATTTTTATCACCCAACATTAGAAAAGAGACAGAGTCAGCATATTCGCCCCCCCCTTTTATGATCTACTATCATTAATAAAGCATTGGGCAAGGACCTTCTCACAATTCTTCTGGATAATTTGTGACACGAAAGGCGTCGTGTGAGACCATTGTCTGTTGACTTATTCAATAACAGAGGAAACACATGGATTGTTTTAAAAATAAAGCCGGAGAATTAAACAACCAAAAGGAGTATTTCCTCCCTAAAATGTGAGAACTCATCGAGAATAAGATGTGATGATACTGGATATGCACAAGTAGAAATGGGAAGTTAATATGGAATTTCTAATTAGGGTCACATGCTAATGAACTCTCTCTTCATGTTAGTTTTATGCCGCTTCAGAAATTTTTTATCATATGCTTAAAAATTTATGGCCAGAAACATTAATGAAAATGAGGCGTGAATTGAAAATTGTGTCATTATGGAGATGAGGATGGCCCGGCATTGCTGATTTTCAAGGAGGTATCTTTTATTGCCTTTTTTGAGAACTGAGAAATGATACAGGTAAAATTAATGGCAAGGCATAGTCTCCGTCCTGACACAGGCAGCACGGAGATACGTAAAGTTATAAAAGTTTGATTTTAATAAGATTTTGAATTAATTATAAGGAGAATATTAATCATAATTGACAGTCATTTTTCAGAATAAAACTTCACCGTCTAAGTAATATTATAGTTCTTAAGTGCACAGAGATAGGCGTTTTCTTTCTCTCTCGGCTTTGTCTTTTCGGAAATTAAAATCTACCTTTTCAGAATACCGTGGATTGGGGGAAGCACATGCTTTTTCATCTGTGAAATTCTCACTCGGTTGCAGATTGTCTTTTAAAAGTGCCTCTGCCTGCTAAGCTCGGGGGACAGGCAGGTTCTGTGAAGCCGTGTTTATGAGGAGGGGAAAGAGCGCGGGCATATTAAACTCTCTGTTTTTAATCTCTCAAAAACTATTGTTTGCAATATATCTGATAACTGTCAAATTTGAATGGATTTTCCGAAAGGCACATTTCAAGTTTCTAAGAATCGTATCTTAAACTTAATCAGAGCAGGGACGATGGCAGGAGTTGGAATGAAATCCCATTTCTAGGACTGATCTCCAGGGAGCGACTTCTTTCTTTCTGGCTCATTCTGTGTGCCTTTGGACCCATGGCTTCGGAGACTCTTCAGACACCTCCTACCTACATCCCTTCCTCCAGGCCTTTCTCAGCCTCACCCGCACTTCCCACTCTTGTCTGCAGGAGAGAGCCCCTTCTTCTTCCCTTCCTGCCTCCTGTCCTCTCCGCGCCCTGAAGTGGTCCCAGGAAATTCCGATGTGTGGGTTTTTCCTTTATACCAGGCAGCTCTCGGGCACCTGCTGGGTTTCCTGTGACTCGGCTCAAGTCGGACACCGTCTCCCCAGACCTGGTGTCACATGGTTAAGGGCTCAGTCCCACACCACTGCCCCCCGCCAGCTTCAGAGGCCAGTTGCCGGTCCGGGTTGACACCTGTGCCACCTGACTGACCACTTACAGATGACAGGTGCCCATCGACCCGTTCTTGGGTTCCATTAACTTGCTAGAGCATCTCACAGAACTTCGAAAAAGACTTCACTTACTAGATGACAGGTTTATTACAAAAAGGATATAACTTGGGAACAGCCGGTTGGAAGACATGTGTAGAGTCAGCTATGTGCAGAGGGTACAGAGCTCCCATGCCCTTCCCTGCACGCCCCCCTTCCAGCCTCTCCAAGTTTTCACCAGGCCAGAAGCTCTCTAAACCCCACCTTTGGGTGCTTTTATGGAGACTTCACTAAATCATTGGCCTTTCGTGACTGAAGTTAGCCACGGCTTTCTCCCTTCCCAGAGGTCAGGTGGATAGGACTAAAAGTTCAACTTCATAAACACAGGGTTGGGTTCTCCTGACAACAAGCCCCCACCCTCAGGTGGGGTCCAAAAGTCACCTGGTAACATAACAAGAGGACCCTTTCTCTCTCCCATCACTTAGGAAATTCCAGGGGCTTTAGGAGCTCTGCACGTAAGGAAGGACAAAGACCAAATATCTATATCATGTTACAAATCACATATCACACTCCTTTATCTCTTCTCCCTGACTTCCCCCCTTTACCTCTTTGTACCAGGGGAGGATGTGGAAGCCAGACTTGAGCTGCTCAGTCGGCACACCCTACTCCTGGATGCAGAGATCGGTTCAGACATGGGCACAGGACCCAAGCCAGACCAAAAAGACAAAATGCCTGGGCTATGAAGCTGGTGGGATGTGGACCCTGAGCCGCTGCTGGTGGCCATTTCGTTACCTGCTGGGGAGAACCTGCCAGGGGCTGAGCTGTCGGGAGGACAGCAGAGCTGAAGGGTTCAGACAGTGCCGCCCTTTCTCCCCTGGTGCCATTTTCAAGCTCTCTCCCTACGTTCCTTTCCCAGGGCTGCTTCTAAGCAACTGCCTCGAGCCTGGTGACTGAAAACCCCACAAACTTATTATTTTGTGATTCTGAAGATCAGAATTCTGAAGTCAAGTTGTCTGCAGGGCCATTCTCTTTTGGAGGTTCTAGAGAAATGAGAGCGGCTCCAAATGTCCCTTGGCTTGTGACAGGGGAACTCCTGTTTCTGCTTCTGTTTCCACAAGGTCTTCCTCCTTGTATGTGTATGTCAGATCTGCTCTCTCTTAGAAGGACACTCTCCCTCGCTGTAGGGCCCCTCCTAAATAACAGAGGATCCCACCTAGAGATCCTTGACTTAATTACAGCTGCAAAGACTGTAACACCAGGAGGCAGGACTTGGACATGGCCTTCATTTTGAGGGTTGGGGGTAGGGGCACAATTCAACTCCCTACAACCTAGATTACTCCTTCTTTTAGGTAACTTATTAACTCATTCCCCACCTCCTCTGTCTGTGGTCTCCCCTCTTGATTTCAGACATTCAGAACTCAAAAGTACTGTAAAGTTAATTCTGGTCCACCCCTTAAGATAAGGTGTGGGGTTGGGAGGGATTTTGTGCACACTCCTCTGCAGCAGCTCCGCATGGCTAGGGAAGCCAGGAATGCTGATTCCCAGCCAGGACTTCAGTTCTGTAAAACTTGGACTGGAAGCACAGTCACGTGTGAGATGTCCAGAGCGACTGGTCCAGACAGAGTTCTCGCTCCTTCTCCACCGAGGAGGCCGAGACCCAGCTTTTGCTGCATCAGCCTGTGTTCTAGCATGGGAATGATCCCCAGCCTGATACACCCACCTGCTTTTTTTTTTTTTTAAGTCGTTTGCTGCATGATTTTGTGTCACAAGCGAGCATCAAATGCAGTGATTACGTTGTCATAGAGCTGCTCTGTCTCAGGGTCTCCCCACAGTGGCTTTCCTCTTCCCCCGACCCTTGTCCCCGTCCCCAGCTGTGGTTCTCAACACCCATTTTCAGAATGTTCAAAATCTCGTGAGAAATGACAGTGCTTTGCTTTCGGCTGGACTTCTGGCAAGCCGGTGGTGGGGACACAAGTCCTCTGCACCGCTGGTCCATAACTGGATCTATCTTAGATGATTCCCTTGCAGAGGAGCAAATGAGTCAATGGCAAGTAAAAGCTTAACATTTTGGTTGACAGGTTGAGAAGCATTTGAGAACTTCTCAGCAGGGCTGTTTGGAAAACTTAAAGTTAAGAGGGTCTTTGTCTGAAAGGGCCTGGTTGAAATCCCTGCTCCCCAGCCTGTGCTGTGTGATCCCAGGGAACTCGCTGCTAGCAACTTCTCTAAGTTGGGTTCCTCCTCTGGGAAGGTGCGCCAGGCTAATACCTGCCTCTCAGGATTCCCGGAGATAACAGATGCAAAGCACTTAGCTCAGTGAGTGGCATATATTAGGTGCTTAATAAATGATAGTTGAAATGATTATGAGTCACTTCATCATCTCTAGACTTTCCTCCTTCCCTGGAGTGTGGGAGTGTAAGTATCATAAGGCTCTTCCCTAGGGCTCTACCTCTATGGGTCTCGGCCAAGGGCAGTTGTATTACAGAGTTGCCCCTGTGGGGCCTTTCACAGAGGGTAAATTGCTAATTAAAAGGAAATCTTGGGGCACCTGGGTAGCTCAGTTGGTTTAGCATCCAACTCTTGATTTTGGCTCAGGTCATGATCTCAGAATTACGAGGTAGAGCCCTATGTCAGGCTCCATGTTGGGCTTGGAGCCTGCTTAAGATTCTCTGTCTCCCTCTGTTCCATACCTGCTTTCTCTCTCTCTCTCTAAAAGGAAGGAAGAAAGAGGGGAGGGAGGGGGGAAAAGGAAGGAAGGAAGGAAGGAAGGAAGGAAGGAAGGAAGGAAGGGAGGGAGGGATGGGGG